>NQII01018571.1:2078-17061 GCA_002778355.1 Clitarchus hookeri | reverse complement strand
AAAAAAACCTGCTTCATATAAAAATAATTACATTTAAAAAATATATAAAAAATTAAATATGACAATTTACACGACCTCGTCACCATTCGGTACAGGCCGATAGCACTCTTGCCAAGACTAAATTATCTCATGTGGTTGAAACATGAGTTACCAGTGCGCTCTAGTGGGCGATACTAAAAATAAATGGACAGTAAATATGGCATGGCGTGGAAGGAGTCGAGATAACGTGTGTAATTGGCCAACCACACAACCTATACCTTAAACACATTAACAAAAATGGCCGCCACCTGGTGGCTAAATCACCAGCTCGCCTGGTGGCGAAATAGAGAAAATAGTGTCACCTAAGTGTTGAAAATGAAAACAAATGACAAACGAAATAAACCAAGATGCGTACATACGACGGCATGAGTATCAGTGAGGGGTGGAGGCCTGCCTACTAATTAACCAATGGGAAACATTGGTGGGGGTGGAGACTTGCTGACTAAACAGCCAATAGCAATTGGTGAGGGTCAGTCGTCTGCTCGACGTGGTGGTGGGGAAAACTCCAGAAAAGTAAGTTTTTTAAAATAAATGTTTTAATAACTTTTTAAATTAAAATTTGATAATAACCATTCAATATTTTTTTACAAATTTTTTAAAATTATTATGTTTGGGATTTTTTAGAATTTTTTTTGGGTTTCAAGGTAATCCAAGGTTATGGGCATGGGTTCAAGGTCATGGGTAAGGTCGAGATCACCTAGATAAAACATGGCGGTCGGCTGACGTCACAACATGGCGACCGGCCGGCGCCTACTTCCCTGTTGTTTGTTTTCCACGAACGAATACAATTATTCTACTAGTAAATCAGATACTCGATCGCTTAGTAAACGCCCTAGCACGCTATGGCGTACAAGTTTGTGGAAAACTAAATCTTTATTTCCACACCTTCATAGCGAGCACGCATTCACTCACGTTCGCTCTGCATTCTGTCAGTCTGAAAGATGATCGGTTCTGCAAATTATCCATCAGTTATCAATTAGTTCCTCCATGACGACTGCCAATTCCTTCCTCGATCCCGTTTTTCCGAACATCTGACTTCCTTTATAATTACAATGCCACGGAGTTTATAGGTAAAATATATGTAAAAAGTTATATTTAACGAAAAACAAGTTACTTTTATGTCAACACAAATATAAAACGCTTGTATTACACGGTATATTTAGGAAACCACCAAACGCGTCATAAATAGGGTGTTTTTTCAAAGGTTTGATTCGAAAAGTGTGAAGAAACCGCGAATAGACTATAGTGTAATCTGCTCTGATCGGCGTGATCTGTGACTGTAAATCTCACGTGTCATGGTTACAATTAAGCTGAGTTTAATTTAGTAAGTAAGCCGTCTGCAGGTTACCCTCCCGGCTAAAGCGGGAAGTTACAAAGTAGTAATCAGTCAAACGCAGGAATTCAGATAGACTTCAGCAGGCTTATGCCTAATTCCTCCATACGTCGATTACAAGAGCCGCCCAGCGCAAAGAACCAACTGACACAGAGTACGTGAGAATACAGAAGTGGAAACCACCCCGTATAACGCAAACCCCAATCACACACGCCAGCAAAATGACATCATTGGCCAGCAACATGCCGGAACGCCGTTGGCCAATCAGAGCTTGGTATCTTACTTCCTAGACGACAGCGCAGCCAATAGGACATATTTCGCAGCATGCAGCAACCAATCAGACATAAGGAAAATCAGTCTCCGCCATCTTGGATTTATACATGTTTGCCACATGTTCTATTTAAGAATGTAAACAAAAATTGTCACATGAGAGAGCATAAATAATAGCTTCTCAAACTCTTATTGAATTATTACCGCTTCATATCCTATCCTTACTTTATACTAGTGACTGCCAGCAAGTTAAGTTGAGTTGAGTTGAGAGATTTGGGCGGCTCTTAACAACGAGGTATTGAGAGCCGATGAGGGTGAGGTGAGAATGGAGCAGCACCGGAATGCAAGGGCGGGGGAAACGGGATATCCCCGAAAAAACCCGCCTACCAGCTGCATCGTGCGGCAAGATTTCCACTTGCGAAAATCCGATGTGACCCGGCCGGGGATTGAACCCGATTTGCCTTGGTGGACTGTCAGCAAAAAAATAAGTAATTATGTCTAGCCGGCGGCGTTCACAATTGATTCGAGAAACCTTAGTCAAGCCGTGCATGTTTGGTGACTAGGTGCACCTGTTTTTCGCGAAAAGATTCCACTGCTCGTTGAACCCCAAAGCACGTTAGTTCAGAACCACCGTCGTGATTAGCTGATTTTACTTGTCACGTGTCTGCTAGNGTGAGGTGAGAATGAAGCAGCACCGGAATGCAAGGGCGGGGGAAACGGGATATCCCCGAAAAAAACCCGCCTACCAGCTGCATCGTGCGGCAAGATTTCCACTTGCGAAAATCCGATGTGACCCGGCCGGGGATTGAACCCGATTCGCCTTGGTGGACTTTCAGCAAAAAATAAGTAATTATGTCTAGCCGGCGGCGTTCACAATTGATTCGAGAAACCTTAGTCAAGCCGTGCATGTTTGGTGACCAGGTGCACCTGTTTTTCGCGAAAAGATTCCACTGCTCGTTGAACCCCAAAGCACGTTAGTTCAGAACCACCGTCGTGATTAGCTGATTTTACTTGTCACGTGTCTGCTAGCAAATCAGGAACGCTCAGTGTTTGAGTAACTTGTTTCTGATTGGCCTAGTCAGGGAGAAAATGTCCTCCCACGAAGCCACGCAGCCAATGGGCACAGGAAATCTGCAAATGTTCGCGCAGGCTATTGAAGCCGAGCCTGCACATAAACCTTTTCGCGAAAAACAGGCGGCCCCATTTATAACATGTGCAAAACAATGTCCTATGCATTGTTTAAGACTAAAATTATATATAAAATATATTATGCAGGTTGTTGCGAAAATCGTGTAAATCCAAGATGACGGGTACTGATCTCCCATAAGGCCCATTACAGAGCCTCGCGTGGCCAGTCAGAAAATGGGGTAAGCCCACAGAAAAGGAACCACCACTCCATTTCACACTCGTGTGTTAACCTGTTCCATCCTATGGCTGTTCTCGTGCCAACTGATTTATTTTATCTCTGTTGCCTTTTCGGTGTTAAGATTGGAAGCACAATTCACTTGTGTCCGTTCGTGATATAATTCCACCAGGCGTTGGACCCTTTCCAAACAAAGAGTGGCACAGCTTGTTAGCAATTAATTAAGCGGTTTCGAAATCAATTTTAAAAAATAGCACGTGTCCCTAACTTCATATATTTTATCTGACAGTTAAGTTGGCAATCATGTAAGAAAAGTAGTTCCATTACGTAACGTCGTAATAAATGCGTGACGTTTAAACTTGCGGAACTGAATTTACTCTATTTTATTTCACTCACGTAATAATAAGAATTAAATTTAAATAAAAAAATACAAGCCTCAACACTGGACAGCTTCACTTGGTCGATTAATGTAGAAAGTCGTTAAGTTCATAGCGATGTTAATGTTTCATGTGGCTGAATGATACAAAGAGAATCTTTCAAAAGTGCTCAATTAACGACGAAGAGCCTACATACTGTATGATAACTGGTGTTTAAGTACTTGACCATGTTTGAGTTAGTTGACAAAGGAAGGTGACGCGTGGGTATATGCATGCGTGTATATACAGGATGTTGGCGAATATGTGAATGTTTGTGTCGGAGGTAGTAGAAGTAGTACCCAGATGCCCTTGCGCGAAAATGTCAAGGGAAACTCCGGGGAACTATGTCGTTTTCGAGAGAATTAAACTCGTAATGCAAATTCCGTGACAATAAATTCGAGCTTTTTCCGAGAAATAAAAGCGTGCCAAATTTCAAATTCTCAGCTGTATGGAAACGGCTTCGCGTCAAAAACAGGAACCGCGCAAACTTGACCTACTTTCTCCTTCCTGAGACGGCGAACGAGAACCAAACAACGAAGGGAGGTGGGGTCATCTAAATGCAAATAATGGTGAATAGTGCCAGTTTATGGTTTCAAGTCCTTATGCTTATATTAACATAATTCGCAGGCTGTTGAAAAATTAGTTGCCGCTTCAAGATGTTCCGTTCTCAATTAATTAAAAGGCACAGCCCGTTACAGGACACTGCCGAAGTAGCTTCTGGACGACAAACCGCGAAAAGCAGATTTTTGTGATTAAAATGTGCTACTACATTTGCGTTGATTGAATTTAAACGTTTTCATATATTTGTTTTATACTAACGGCCCAAGAGAAAGTATGGGATGAAAATGCACGCTTTCTGTAAATAATACCAGGCTTTTGTAATGAGCCTTCCGTACCAGTGAACCTTCTTAATGTGGAACCCTCTCAAGGCCTCGCTGTTAGGAGCCAAATTACTTCACTCTTCATGCGGAACCACGCAGTTGGTGCAAAACTTTTATAGAAGTGTGCATTTCCAAAATGCGCTTATGTTTTATTAGATATCGCCGTATACGAAACTTTCCGAAATATGCGGAGTCAAGCTGGTCTTTCTATTTATAGGTTGTTCACGGTAAAATGCACATTGTGTATTCTTACACCATACGAACAATTAACGTTACCATGGACTTGATCACTTTATTCGTGCGTCGATCAAGGGCAACTGTAAATGTTTTTAGAAAAATAAATGTTTTACAAATGTTTTTATTCTTACATTTATATGTATAAAAGAACAGAACGTAAAATAAAATATTTCAGTATTCACAAATGTTCCTTGACACTTGTAATTTAAGATGAACATATTGAACTACTTTCTCTCAGACTTTACATGGATGCGTGACGGTCAGTGTGCCCATTATATGCATGTATGGACAGTGACATTTTTCAAAAGTTGATCTCAAAAGTGCTCACTCGACTGTGAACAGCCTCTAACTACGTATCTGCAAAGTGCTGTTGAGTTGAGTTGAGAGATTTGGGCGGCTCTTAACAACGAGGTATTGAGAGCCGATGAGGGTGAGGTGAGAATGAAGCAGCACCGGAATGCAAGGGCGGGGGAAACGGGATATCCCCGAAAAAAACCCGCCTACCAGCTGCATCGTGCGGCAAGATTTCCACTTGCGAAAATCCGATGTGACCCGGCCGGGGATTGAACCCGATTCGCCTTGGTGGACTTTCAGCAAAAAATAAGTAATTATGTCTAGCCGGCGGCGTTCACAATTGATTCGAGAAACCTTAGTCAAGCCGTGCATGTTTGGTGACCAGGTGCACCTGTTTTTCGCGAAAAGATTCCACTGCTCGTTGAACCCCAAAGCACGTTAGTTCAGAACCACCGTCGTGATTAGCTGATTTTACTTGTCACGTGTCTGCTAGCAAATCAGGAACGCTCAGTGTTTGAGTAACTTGTTTCTGATTGGCCTAGTCAGGGAGAAAATGTCCTCCCACGAAGCCACGCAGCCAATGGGCACAGGAAATCTGCAAATGTTCGCGCAGGCTATTGAAGCCGAGCCTGCACATAAACCTTTTCGCGAAAAACAGGCGGCCCCATTTATAACATGTGCAAAACAATGTCCTATGCATTGTTTAAGACTAAAATTATATATAAAATATATTATGCAGGTTGTTGCGAAAATCGTGTAAATCCAAGATGACGGGTACTGATCTCCCATAAGGCCCATTACAGAGCCTCGCGTGGCCAGTCAGAAAATGGGGTAAGCCCACAGAAAAGGAACCACCACTCCATTTCACACTCGTGTGTTAACCTGTTCCATCCTATGGCTGTTCTCGTGCCAACTGATTTATTTTATCTCTGTTGCCTTTTCGGTGTTAAGATTGGAAGCACAATTCACTTGTGTCCGTTCGTGATATAATTCCACCAGGCGTTGGACCCTTTCCAAACAAAGAGTGGCACAGCTTGTTAGCAATTAATTAAGCGGTTTCGAAATCAATTTTAAAAAATAGCACGTGTCCCTAACTTCATATATTTTATCTGACAGTTAAGTTGGCAATCATGTAAGAAAAGTAGTTCCATTACGTAACGTCGTAATAAATGCGTGACGTTTAAACTTGCGGAACTGAATTTACTCTATTTTATTTCACTCACGTAATAATAAGAATTAAATTTAAATAAAAAAATACAAGCCTCAACACTGGACAGCTTCACTTGGTCGATTAATGTAGAAAGTCGTTAAGTTCATAGCGATGTTAATGTTTCATGTGGCTGAATGATACAAAGAGAATCTTTCAAAAGTGCTCAATTAACGACGAAGAGCCTACATACTGTATGATAACTGGTGTTTAAGTACTTGACCATGTTTGAGTTAGTTGACAAAGGAAGGTGACGCGTGGGTATATGCATGCGTGTATATACAGGATGTTGGCGAATATGTGAATGTTTGTGTCGGAGGTAGTAGAAGTAGTACCCAGATGCCCTTGCGCGAAAATGTCAAGGGAAACTCCGGGGAACTATGTCGTTTTCGAGAGAATTAAACTCGTAATGCAAATTCCGTGACAATAAATTCGAGCTTTTTCCGAGAAATAAAAGCGTGCCAAATTTCAAATTCTCAGCTGTATGGAAACGGCTTCGCGTCAAAAACAGGAACCGCGCAAACTTGACCTACTTTCTCCTTCCTGAGACGGCGAACGAGAACCAAACAACGAAGGGAGGTGGGGTCATCTAAATGCAAATAATGGTGAATAGTGCCAGTTTATGGTTTCAAGTCCTTATGCTTATATTAACATAATTCGCAGGCTGTTGAAAAATTAGTTGCCGCTTCAAGATGTTCCGTTCTCAATTAATTAAAAGGCACAGCCCGTTACAGGACACTGCCGAAGTAGCTTCTGGACGACAAACCGCGAAAAGCAGATTTTTGTGATTAAAATGTGCTACTACATTTGCGTTGATTGAATTTAAACGTTTTCATATATTTGTTTTATACTAACGGCCCAAGAGAAAGTATGGGATGAAAATGCACGCTTTCTGTAAATAATACCAGGCTTTTGTAATGAGCCTTCCGTACCAGTGAACCTTCTTAATGTGGAACCCTCTCAAGGCCTCGCTGTTAGGAGCCAAATTACTTCACTCTTCATGCGGAACCACGCAGTTGGTGCAAAACTTTTATAGAAGTGTGCATTTCCAAAATGCGCTTATGTTTTATTAGATATCGCCGTATACGAAACTTTCCGAAATATGCGGAGTCAAGCTGGTCTTTCTATTTATAGGTTGTTCACGGTAAAATGCACATTGTGTATTCTTACACCATACGAACAATTAACGTTACCATGGACTTGATCACTTTATTCGTGCGTCGATCAAGGGCAACTGTAAATGTTTTTAGAAAAATAAATGTTTTACAAATGTTTTTATTCTTACATTTATATGTATAAAAGAACAGAACGTAAAATAAAATATTTCAGTATTCACAAATGTTCCTTGACACTTGTAATTTAAGATGAACATATTGAACTACTTTCTCTCAGACTTTACATGGATGCGTGACGGTCAGTGTGCCCATTATATGCATGTATGGACAGTGACATTTTTCAAAAGTTGATCTCAAAAGTGCTCACTCGACTGTGAACAGCCTCTAACTACGTATCTGCAAAGTGCTTGTGAAACTGCGGAACTCGTGTCCTATCCCCGCACCGAAGTCTACGAGCGAACTTAGCTTTCCGGTTGCGTGCTCCGATTGGCTGTCCTCCATTGTGATCTTTCCGCTTGTAGTGATTGGCGTACGTGCCAATCGGTCTTTGTTCTGTGCCGACCACGCTAAGTTTCCTTACATAGCTGCGCACTTCACAACTCCCCTTGAGCTGCGTTTCGTAACTCTCGAGCGATTCCCCGGATTTTCGCATGCGGGAATCGTGCCGGAAGATGCCGCTGTCCAGCGGGGTTTCTCAGGGATCTCCCGTTTCACCCGCCCCTGCATTCCGGAGCTGCTCCATTCTCACCTCGCTTCACCCCCATCGGCTCTTAAGACCGATGTTAAGAGCCGTCCAAATCTCGCCGCTCCACCCTAGAGCGATTGCTAGGTACTGGAGAAATTAGCGGCTTTAAGTTTCATCACATAATTCTACCTCATTTTCCACAACGAATCACCCCCCAAAATCTTTCTGGAGAGTTTCCGAACATTCTGTTTATAATACATGTTATTACAACTTTTCCTTCAGAAATGCTCATATCTTACTTTTGACGGAAATATCACCTACAAGATCATATAAAATAGGCCTTAGGCCCCTATACACCCTATAATATTGTGTGTTACTTAACACCTCTTTGCAAATTATTTTAATATTTTTAGAATTTTTTTTTAATAATGTCGCAAATCAAACGAATTCACCGGGTTTACATTTTCTCATTTAGTTACCATTCCTAGAAAATATCTGGGCAGGGACTAATGCTTCTTTCTGTACTTCCTCGCCCATTAGATAAAGTCGCTTATAGGAATACAGTGTATTAGTAGTTTACCATTTATAATGTAAAATTGTTAACTCTGCTATATTTTTTCAATTTATAATCTAAAATGGCTAATTTTGCTGTAATGCTGTCTTAATATTTGGAAATAATATAATAATGTAAAAAAAATATTAATTCGAAAAATCATAATTTCTAGGTACAATAACTGTAGTATCAAAATGATTTAAAATTTTTACCTTTTTACCAAACGGTGTCCTAATTGGAGCATCACAATACTAATGTACTTGTTCCCTTGGTCTCCATTGTAACAGTTGTAAATCAAGAATATTCCATTAAATTAACTGATTTTCTGCTCAAGAATCTCATATTGACTTCGCAAGCCAATCGTTTTACAACAGTGGAGAAATGTCCGTCCGACGTAAACACCGGCGGTCGGAAGCAGTTAAGTCGTTAAGTCTAATTTGAAACACAGTAACGTGTTCTCATCAACTTAATGGCTAACAAATGTATTTTCGAAATCTCGTCAACCCATTTCGCCGACACGAACGTCAGTTTGTCTTGCGTGGTTCTCTCGCTAGCTTTCTGTCTTAGCTATTTCTTNTCTCGCTAGCTTTCTGTCCTAGCTATTTCTGTGTTTGTGGTTCACGTACAGATCCATCGTAACGTTTGAAAGAATTGAAACACTTTTTCCATAATTCTGTTGTTTCTTATCCACGCTGCACGCCATGTACAATGTACGTATTTTTCTCTATGCTATTGAGTTCATGTTATGACATGTTCATAACAGAAATCAGAGTATTTGTTTATTATAACTACGAGTGTTGAAATGTGTATTTTTTTTCATCATTTCCTGTTTGATTTAAATGCTGAGTTTTAATAGTTTCATTCTAGTGTCTCTGAATACCGTATGGAAATAAGGGTGACTGAGCAATATCTATGTTAAGAAGGTTGTAAGTAAAAGTTAAAAATGACAGAATTTTGTTTGGTTACTATGAAGACCACAATTTTTTTTATGTAAACACGTCGCTAACAAGCCTATAAGAGACGCGTATTTTAAATTATTATTTTTCAAACAAGTTTTACAACTTTCAGGGCGTGTAATAACTAATGCAGAGTTTTTTTTCTCGTAATTTGTACTTGGCGTTTTGTATGGTTTAGTCGGAACGCCACGACATTCAACAATTTAGTGCGTCGTGCGGCCGTTATTTTGGTCTTATCTTGATTGCAAAATAAACAGTAATTACTCCCGAAAGTGGTTGGAGGGCCGTTCAAAATTTAAAATGAATAAAATAAAACAAATATGAAGTGAAATTGTTACTTAACAAATATTGTTTCACGAGAAATACATGTTTCAAGAATATCGCAGCAACTTGCTTTGTGAAATAATTATCGTGAGTACGATACACATTTGCTTATTCCAATACCCTCGCCTGTGTGTGTATTTAAACGTTTCAAACAGGCACAACTAATATGGCGGTGATTTGGTCATTTCTATTTTGTAATTTGTCAGCTTCGAAGCTAACAAAACCCAAATTACAAAAATACGTCATAGGTTTTGTAGAAAAAATTGGTCACGTGACTATTTTGTTAACAAAAAAGTGCCAATAGGAACACGTTCTCAGGATTCTCGACATGAAAAGAGATAGCCATCTTGAACTGAACTTTAGGGCTGGTTAACTGTGATGGCTACCCTGCTGGGGTTTCAATTTGGAAAATATTTATTGAGTCCGGAATATCGGACGAGGCGACAATGAAGAGCGAAGATGGCCCACGTGTAACAAGCGAAGAAGAGGCCTTGGTCTGTGCTTCACACGCGGGATTGTCGTGTTGATGATTTTATTCGGCACCAGCGTAACAGTGCAATTTCTAGTGCAAAGACTGCAGAAGCACAACTGGCCCATGGACCTTAAATAGGGAAGATTTTGACAAGAAAGAAGTGAAAACATCACCGAAATAAGGAGCATCTACTATATCTGCTGTCTATTTTTTTTTTGAGAAACATGAAATCATACCGAGCTACTTGACTCAACAGTTAAGTCACATTCAGTAACACAATGAGAATTTTAATCTGGCAGAGTTTATGCAGTAAATACTGATATTTTTACTTTTGCTACCAATGCAGCAATTTTGCTCGCGGTTAACCTGAGACCTCATTACAGGGCACTGAGATACGTAGATAAGTTGAGTTTATTTGCCTAATACCTGCTATTGATACATTCAGTAAATAACTTGCTAGTATCGTTCGTTTGTAAAGACATGTAATAAAGTTTAAAGTTGAGAATCATTCTTGAAGTTTACTTGATCTTCCAGAGCACTACCTTAATTCTCTTCTGTTTCATTAAAAATCTGAATATAGCCATCTTAGCATTTTACCAACCTAATTTCATCAATGATTAAATCCAGTTCTGCATTAATTTCATTTAAATAGAATTGAAAGTATGAATAATAGATAGCTTTCTAGTTTAGTTTGTTCAGCAATTTCCACTGTTTTTAGACTGCCTTCAGTTGTAGGTATTTGAATGGTATGGAAAATATAATGTTAGAGTGTGAAACGATGTGATATGTTGTGTGACTAACTCACTATTCAAACACGCTAAAGACAAGCAAGGCAGAAGGGTTTCTGATACATCAACACACTTTTAGATAAGTTACCGCACCTCTGGATATTAAGGGGTTCGGCTATTTGTTGTATACCACGTAACATATATGTTATCCAAGATTCTCTTACCGAAACTACATCATTGCACCATAACAAAAAACGTCATATATTTCTAAGATATTCATTAAATATGATATTATTGACACTTATCATTGGTGCCATTAATTAAATTTTTACGAACTAAACCTGTAATGCTTGTCTTGAGTTAACTCAGGACATAATTGTCTAGTTTTGTAAATACGGATTTCGTAAAAATTTAATAATATTCATAGAAAGGTCAAGCTCATTACTCAAAATAGTTTATTTTTGTCACATATTTATTTTATTGTTAGTTCATAGATCAAAACTAACTGTTGGAAAATTGTATAAAAATCGGAAAGATTTGTGTGAATTTGAACAGTTCTATTATTTTACACTTAGGTTAAACGTAATATGTGGATATCGAAAACTGCTGTCATGAGTGACCGCTTAGTCGATCATAATGGAGCTTTTTACATAAAAGATACGAGGAAACGTTTCAGTTGAGCAACTCTTCTGTCATATATCGTCAAGTATCCAGTACCGACTCCCAACAATTGTGTTCCTACAGTAACGATTGTGTTCCTACAGTATATGCTCAATCCCAAAGATTTTGTGAAGGTAAAACTAACACCTGTTTTAAGAAGTAGTGTTAGCGGAGGGATCTCAACGCAGATACTCACAAAATGTCATGCTGCTTGGATGGCGCCCATCTTGGATTCCACATAAGCATACCCGTGGCAAAAGTAATTTCCCATCTGGTTTTCGACGTAGGCATCAGTGGGTATCTTTTCCTCCACACAATTTCCGGTGAGGACGTAGGCATTAATGTTTCACAAGTTATGTAAGCATTGTTGGCAACCATTTGCAAAACGTTGTGGTATATAAATCTCGCAGTATTGACCTACTTTGTCGAAACACCTTAAAGAGTTCTTAGGATGATCTTTTCACTTTTTCCCTCTTTTCTGCCTGCTCGAATGTCTTTGACGGACCACATACTCCTCTTCCTGGTTACCACACTTTTTCTAATTTTTTTTTGTTAAAAAACGATACTGAAATCCGTGCCGTATCCGGGATTCGTAAGCAAAATCCCTTTAAAAGAGTAAGCTCGACCTTGGAAATACATGTTCCACTCCTAACAGCAGTATAACAACCAATTTGTATGAGCTATATTTATATTATTGAGCGGAAAACTTTGAAATGTATTTTTATATAGTACTTGGCAGAGACGGCGGAAGGTGTTCGTTATTAGAGGTCGAGGGTCCAGATTCCTATTTTTTTTAAATGCATATTTTACATGTGTTTTAAATTAAAACTAACACTAGCAAATATTACAGTGTCACAAAAAAAATTCTTATTAACGTGTTAATCAAAACTTACATGGTACATTATACACTTATTTTCATTGTAACGTGATAACTGATATTGCTTATAAACTAATATAGGATATTTTAAATCCTAGAAATACTGCAGCGTTCAACTAAAAGCATTTAAAATTGTGAAGGAATCACATTTGAAAATAATACTCAGATTTCTCTTTACGTATTAATTAACAGCAAAAGTCTGACCCTTAGAGCAGACCCACTGTTCCGCCGCCCCTGGTACTTGGGCGGAGTGAAGTGCAGAATGTAGTAAAAAAGAATACTGCACCCTTTTCCTCTTCTTCTGTCTGAGTCAAGAAGCTTGAGCCCTTTTTACATGCCCTACTCCAAAACTGAGGATTCCCATTAAATATTAAAAACAGAGAAGAAATGAAGCGGTGGTATATTCCACCCGGAGTTTCTTAACTATAGTTTCTAGCCCTGACACAAGGCAAGGCCTCGTTCACATTTGCGCCGATCACGCCCAACGATTACTTCCAACTTTCCTGAAGCCCTACTGAAGTTCCAACTTCAGGCTATTCCTCCGCCTCGTGCAAACAAAGCTTAACTAAATCTAAAACGAAAGTGACATCGCACGACATTTGTGCGGTCTCCATATAATAATCTTTTACATGAGAACTATTTCTTACTAGGCATTACAAACACATATATTCTCCATCTCTGTTTTTATTCATATTAGTGTTTCTCGTCTGGGAGTACGCCTCTGGACTTGGTTCCTTTAGAGATTGTCTCTCTCTTGTGTGGTTTCAGGGTGAGAATTGTTTTGTGTGGGCGTGCAGACGTACCCGACCTGTAAAATCCCCATTATTATTTTAAGACAGTCTACACGCCAAACACTTGCACTAGGCTCGTTAGTCAAAGTCTGCCGTGTCCTAACACATATTACAGAGGTGACTCAGGTGTGTATGCGACGTCTAGGTATCCCAGTGTTTTGTGCGCAGATACAAACAAATATTCGGCTGATATTACAGTTCGATATTTTTACGTTTCCCTAGACCGTGGCCTAAAGTAGTGGGTGGGCTTATACAGGCAAAGAGAGTGATTTTCACGTCTGCAAGAATCTTTCGCTAAACAACATCTGTCGAGGTCAGTAAAAAGTCACGTGTTCTCGTGTCTTTTGCCGTTTTACAAGTGACTGCGATATACGCATTTCTGTGCTGTTTTGACATCACACTGATCCACTACAGGTTTATTGTTTCATTTATCGCCTCCTATTAAGTATCATCACTTGAAGTATTCTACCAAATTTATTTACTTATCACACATTACGTAATCAATATGATATCTCCTTGCATTTGTGTCATATGCCAATTATATACGTAAATGGCGATTCACAATTAACTAAAAATTATAGGAATTTTTGATATCGTTTCTGATTAGATAAGAGATACGATGCAGTTACTGCACGCGTCCAAGTTCACTGAAGGTCCACAAAAAAAATATCCGAAAGGAAATTTTCCGTTTTTATTTGGCACTGTTGCGAAGGCTGAAATACTTGAGATAGCGGACGTGTTACAGATTGTTGAAGTTATCTTCATTTTAGTCAAAACATTTCCACTTACTCCTCCATTAGAACTGGTTGTTCACTCAAATGACGCCTTTGGAAACTCATTGGAACCCTGATCTTCCATACAATACACAGCTGCAACACGCTTTCTTAGGGCGCATGTGTTATGACATCTATGTTAAAAACACTTTCAATTAAATGGTTACCAATGTAAAAATGTTTGCATGGTTACACCATGTAACTGAACGCGAAAAAAAGCATACCCTCATAAACACGCTCCCGTTCGATTTATAATCATTTCAAACACTTATTAATGTTATTTTCTTTTAAATTTCAATTCCATTAATTACGCTTTAAGTGGTACAAAGTACATCGCTATTTTTTTCAACTAATACAGGAAATCCCGTCAATTTGTTATCTTAATAACACGGTCTATTTACTTCATCGTTCTGATCTTGTATACTTACACAACCAGTTTACTCTGAACACGAAATGATCACGATCGGAACGATTTAGGAAGCAAAGTAGCTGTGTACAGTGGACGACATTTATGAAGCACTTTTGAAAGCTATGTTTAAGATCTACTTTTCTCCCTATTTTGTACTCTTCCGCCATATGTCACATCTACGTTACAACTTCATTCGTGCGTCAGTCAAGTAAGAACGTGAAATTGTTAGGAACCTTACTAATATGCCAATTTGTATTCTAGTACGTATAAAGAAACAAAACACGAACGTCGTTTGTCATCGATTTTAGCGTTACACTCGTAATACAACGACATCTACGCGATAATCAAACTCGTTCCATACTATTGTCAGCATGTCCGGTGTTACGGTTTGGATGGCGTCCGTAACTCTCGTTTTGAGATAGTCATGTCGTTAGGGCCGCTGATGGTGGTCACATTGAACATTTATGAATGTATGGTAAACAAACTTCACGGTTCCACGGTTCATTTGATTGGTCAATCAAGATTGTAGGATGTTTGGTTTAGATATTATAGACCAGGGGTGCTCAGACTTGTACCATCAGCGATCGACCGCAAAAAAGG
>NQII01018570.1:0-12289 GCA_002778355.1 Clitarchus hookeri | reverse complement strand
GCAAACCTCCGTCCTTTCATGGGTCTCTTCAGTTTTGGGAACAGGAACAAGTTGCAGGGGGCCACGTCCGGTGAACACGGCGGCTGAGGCATGATTACGGTGTGGTTAATACAGATTATTTGATCCATTGTTTGCAATAGCAAAAAAATCGCCAAGCACAACGAAACACGTCTAACTTTTATATCTGTCACGAACAAAATAACAATGCAAAATGGCTGATAATGTCAACATGTGTCGAAGACATGTGTACCAACATAACAATAAAAACCAACGATAATAGAATGTACGTAGCCCTCGAAATTTGCAAAGTCACCTCATTTTTTGAACACACCTCGTACATAGTCAAATTCGTTTGTGCGTTAGGTGTATAATCTTGCCACTCCCTCCCCTGAAAATCAACTCGGGCTGAGTTGGAGGAATGAAGCAGATTCGGCCCAGCGAGGGTATCTTCGCAAATACGCTGCTAAGGAGACCAGAGACGAGAAATAAGACTCAACGGTCGCTCCAGAGTCACCATATTATACATTTGACACTGCAGCACGCCGCGGGCTATTATCTCGTTATCTAAAAAGCGAATTTCAATGCCTTTTGTAAATTTAAATTTAATTTATTTAAGTTTCGTCTCTCATATATTTATCTTGATATTTATCGTCATAATTTATTGTCCTTAAAAAACTGGCACATTTATAACAGTGTCGGAAAACAAAATATTTATAGGCATTCAGTACAAACTTACTACAGAAATACAAAACAGGTGCACATCAAAATCATTTCACAATTAGCCAGCTGTAATATTGCGAAGCAGAAATAATTTATGAAATGACGATTATAACTATAATTCAACAGGGACACTTAATAATATCAGTTTGGATAGAAATAAACATAAAATTAAAGATTACTGGTTTTAAATTATAAGTGACAACGAAGAAAGTTTTGTTTATAATTTTAAAAAATAAGTACATCCCATTCTTCAGTACAATAAAATGGTTTGCTCTTCAGACATTTTCCCGTAACACCATCAAAAGCGACGCGTGATTTTCGTTAAATGGGTTCCGCCCATGCTATATTTCAATGCACTATATGCACGCCAGACGTTTCATTTTGCTTATTGGCCACGTGTCTTTGTCAAAAGACGTTTCTTTACTTGAATGGCCAATCAGAATTAGTTTGCTTCGATTGTGTACCTCAGCGATATGCGAGCGCACACAGTAGAAGCGTAACACATTATCCAACTCCTGAAAATGGATATAAGCTAAACATTTTTGATATTAATCTAGTCGTAGAATATTTTCACGAAAATCGGGTATCACTAACTATTAAAATGGTCAACTGAAAGAATTCTGGAACCTAACGGTAATTAAATAAAATACTTAATAATATCTTCATAGATTTGTTGAGTTTTACTAAGCCTGACAGACTGATTATCTACTAAATTTTTGTTTCTTGTGTTGTGATAATGATAGCTGTTAGGTAGACTGAAATAAAAACCTAAATGTTAATTTGCGTAATTAAGACACTGCAAAATAAAAATACGGAGTAACGTTAATATAGGCTCACATGACTTTCTAACACAAAATCATTTATTACATCTTACATAATGTTTTTGCTATTTAAATACTCGTTTACCACCAGATGAAATTTCCCCCAAAATCACACTACACACAAGCAAACAAATTTTAATTTATATATTATATTATATAAGTAAAAAAATTGCATATTTTAAGCAGATATTGTAATTTAGGTAGATGAGTACTTAAGTGTTTTGTGTGGCCCTCAGTTCAGTTAAAGTCAATTTTAATATTTAGAGGATTTACACATTTACTTTTAAAATTACGTTTACTAAAAATAATCTCCTCATTTTATCCTCATTAACAAATTTGCTTTAAACCAAAGACCAGCTATTTCAAACACATTATTTTTATAAACTCATTTACCATTTAATTTTATGTTTTTTTTTGAAGTTAACAAAATTGTATCACCGGAAAAAGACAGATTTTCTGGAACAAACTAAAAACGTTATTGATAAAAACAATAAATAACATATGAGTGAAGCCTGAGCCTTAGGGTTTTCCATTTGTCTATTAAAAAATTAATTGATCTAAGATTAAACACTTTAACAAATTGAAGCCTAGCAGACAAATATGACTAAAAGTAAGATCATTTCATTCTACACAATATTATTAAAGTATTTCAATAAGGCATTTATGTAGTACAAACACAACAGCACTGCTTAAATATTATAATACGGCATCTGTTTTGTTTTCATTCTCAAAATATTTATTTAAGCATTTAGAAAACTTTTGTTACAGCCTTTATATAAGAGACACTTTCTACTATACCCAAACTGAGCTGACAACAACAATTTATTTGATTCAAAATAACTATATAGTTGGTCCTTCATAATATATTTAACTTATTAAGAAACAACAGTCACGAGTGTTAGTGGGCGAAAATTACTAGTATCAGAACAGTTATTTTGAAACACTGAGGTTAGCAAACCTTCATAAACATCCAATTAAATCAATATCAATATATATTTTATAGCATTTAACAGTTTCTCCAAAACATAATTCGAGAAGTCGTATACATTCACTGCTATAGAATTACTGAGATTATTTGTAAAACAGTTTACACTTCTTAATATAACATCCTTCCACTTAAAACAAGATATGTTAGGTACACTAGTTTTAGTGTACTGTAATATAGCTATGGGATATGAAATATTTTCAAACCGATTTTTGTCATATACAAGAATCCTTAATCCTTACAATAACACACAACATTTGCTAAATTTTATCTGGTGTTATAGTGACGGCATGATTTGTAGTATTTCGCCTACGATATATTATTTTAGTGTACTGAGATAAATATCTGTATGTAATTACAAAATATATTTACTTGGAGAGTACTTGTTTATGTTGAAAAATGGCTTGTTCACAAAACAAGACTTCTCTTGCTCTAATCATTCACATACCTTCAACAAAATAACATATTAAAAACAAAAATGCTGGACCAAACACCTTTACGTTACCATCAACATGCATTTAGTAAACACAACCATTTCACGAGCACGTGGTCAACTAGTCATACGGTTGTCTTAACTTTCATAATGTTTATTGTCAGTTAAAATAGCAAATTTGTTAAAAATTGAGCAAATATACAGTTAGCTGGGACAATTTAACATTGTAAATACACTGAAGAGCCAAAAAAACTGGTATAGGCTTGCGTATGCAAATAACAGAGGTATGGAACCAATCAGAGTAACACGATGCGGTCGGCAGCGCCTATATAAGACAACAAGCGCCTGGAAAAGTTGCTAGATCGGTTACAGCTGCTAAAATGGCCGGTTATCAGGATTTAAGTGAATTTGAACGTGGTGTTTTAGTCGGTGCACGAGAGATTGGACATAGCATCTCCAAGGTAGCGATGGAATGTGGTTTTTCGCGTGCGACCATTTCGCGAGTGTACCGTGAATATCGGGAATCAGGTAAAACATCAGATCTTCCACATCGCTGTTGCCGGAAAAAGTTCTTGAAAGAACGGGACAAACGACGACTGACGAGAATCATTAAACGTGATTGACGTGCAGCCCTTTCTCAAATTGGCGCAGATTTCAATGCCTCCTGCATGCCTTCAGACATTAGTCTAGTCCATGCCACGTCGTCTTGTGACACTTTTGCGTGCTCTCGGGGCCCTACACGATGTTAGGCAGGTGTACCAGTTTTTTTGGCTCTTCAGTGTACCTCAATCTGTATCAACAACAAACAAAATGTTACTGGTAAAGCCAAGGAAACTAGTTTCCTCAACATGGGTGCAATTATATTTAAATAAGTTCTTAACAGCTGAGTTGGGAGGTAGAACTTGGACGTCTCGTTAGAACTAATGTCATTAGAGATATAACCAGAAACGTATGCAACAATATTGAAACAACTATAAATACACACATGTCTTACCCGGGTCTGGAACCCAGCAAACCTTGTACCATAAGCTAGGGGGCAATCAACTGCATTATATAGGTCGGATTCGGAGCATAAACATCAGATTTAATAAATCTAATGTTTCGAATGATAGGGTTTACAAACCTTAAATATTTACACCGCCTCCATTTCGGAAATATGTAACTGAGCAATTAAAAACGTGTAAATTTACATAGCATTTCTCAGCGCTACTTGTGTGAAGAATTTTTTATTCCCTAAGATATGGAATAAATAAATAAATTTTGTTATTTGGTACAAAATTGTTAAAAAAGAGTCCATGTATTACAATGCTTCTAATAAATGCTGTCAACATACAAAGTTTAATTATATTTGATTAAATTGTTTAACATTTGTCGCAAACTTATCTTTAAGTATTTATAAAGCTGCTACTTTGAAATATCGTTGTATTACCAACTTAAATCATGTAAATTTACATGGACTTCTGTAGAATTATGTTGTGCACACTTTAGTGGAAATTATTGGACCTGTTCCAGAAATATGGCATAATGTTAACATTTTTTATTTGGCACTTTTTTGCAAACAGATTGAAAAAATTGTCTCTGTGTGCATAATTGATGCTTCTCATGAAAACTTTTAGTGTACAAAATTTGGTTGAATTTTGTTGAATTGTTTGATAGATACAACTTTCTAAACATAATAATTTATACTAACACCATTAAAAAGAGGACTGCCGCACCTGAAACATGGCAGTTACCATAATGCAGCGCTACTTGCGTGTAACATTTGATGGGAATTGGTTGGTTGGTCCTCGAGATATGGCAAAATATCTCCTTATTTTTCATAAATGGAACACAAAAAGTTTATGTATAAGCACATTCGATCATTGTATACTGCCTGTATACAACGTTAAGATAAAATCGATTACATAGTTTTGTAAATATAACGCATTAAGCTGAAATTATTGTATAGCCGCCATTCTGAAAATAAGCGTCTGTCACAATTAAAAAATACGTATATTAATATGGCCTACCACAGTACTACTTCCTCTCCAAATTCAGTAAGACTGGGTTTATTATTTCCTGAGATATGACATAAAAACTTAATTTTTACTGTGGGGATACCTTTCAAAATGGCAGAGAAATAAGGCTCTGTATAGAAAAATTTTATGGTTGTAATATATACTGATAGTATACAAAGTTGGGTTGGAATTCGTTTCTTAAAAAAAAGCACTGAGTTAAAATTTATACAGCCACCATTTTGAAAATAAGTGACTTCCCTGTCTAAAACATACCATTTTACACCACCTGCTGTAGCACTATTTGTTTGCCAAATTTGGCAGGAGTATGTCAATTGTTTCGTGAGATATTACATAAAAACTTTCTTTTTTCATATGGCATATCTTACAAAATGGCTCACAAAATATGATCCGTGTTCACGCATTTAATAGTTGTTATATATACTGTAAGCATACAAAATTAAGCTGGAATTGATTGCATGGTTTTGGCGATAAAGCGTACTAAAATAAAATGGCTATAAAGCTACCATTTTGTAAATAAGTGTCCAAACTTCTTAAAATACACCAATTTACACCATCTGCTGCAGTACTATTGGTTTGCCAAATTTGGTAGGAATCGGTCAATTGTTTACCGAGATGAAATAAAATATTTACTTATTCATGTGGCGCTATCTTACAAAACAGCTGGAAAAAGTGGCTACGTGTTAGCACATATGATGCTTGTAATATATACTTTCAGCATATCAACTCTGGTAGAATATATATATATATATAGAAAAAAATTGTAAGCCCCAATTTTGAAAATAAGTACCTAATCAAGTTTAATCACTTACGTTTAAGTGGCCTATCACAGTATTACTTACGTGCCAAATTGGTTGAGAATTGGTTTAATAGTTTTGTAAATATGATGTAATATCTTTATTTTTCATTTGTTGCTATCTTCCAAAACGGCTGGCCAACAACAATCTTCATTTCATAATTTAATGCATACACGATGCTCTGCTAGCATACCAAATTTAGTTTAAATCGGTTTTAATGGTTCCCAAGACATGACATATCAATATAAATATTTAAATGACCGCCATCTGGGTCGAAAACTATAAATGTCAGGCGTCTTTACTAAGTCCTTACACCTGCACACACATTCAGAGAGGAAAGTGATGTCTCAAGCCTTTCTTTTCTTCGGAAAGTCGGATAAAAATAAAATTGATAGCTGGCTGCACTATGATCGAGTAATTTGTTCAGAAATACAACTCGATCGCTCTTATACAATTTTTGTGACAAATAGGTTATCAGTAAGGTTGTGGCTGTGGTTGGTAAAACGTAATGATTGGGCCAGCGGTAGCGCAGTGTTCAGGGCGCTCGCCTCCCACCACGGCGATCCGGGCTCGATCCCCGGCGGGTTTACTCCCGGATTTTCACATGTGGGAATCGTGCTGGACGATGCCGCTTGCCGGCGGGCTTTCTTGGGGTACTCCCGTTTCCCCCTCTCCTGCACTCCAGCGCCGCTCCATTCTAGGGCCTCACTTCCTGTCATGCCAGGGGATGACGGTCACCTACGGGTCCCAGCTGGAAAGACCGTCACTCGGAGGGTGTCGCCTTGCCCTGGGTGCACTCCCCACACGCCATTTATTTATTTTAAAGCGTAATGATTTTATAAACCATCTCGACTATATCATGTCAAGTGAAAGCAAAAATAAAATATATAAAACTGTTCATACACATGTGAAAATGTGGGCGTTTATATTATTTACAAATATATCAACCAATTTTAATGTCGTACTGGTATGTCGGTAAGTAACGTGTCGCATTTCCAACCCTTAGAGTTCTAATCCACATGCCGTTATGGAATATGTTTACTTAACTGCATGTTGTGAACTCATTACGCTATCATAACGAAAATTGTGATTTTTTATACAACGGGTTATGGAATAAGTGTTCATGCACAAGTATTTGTTCCTTTACAACAAATTAATTGTTTCGAACAACCAAACAGGTCGTTTGTGTTAAACAACAGGGTGGATATTTGATATAACCAATTTTTAATTTTAATATTTGGTTACATAGACTATATATAAATTTGTGGCTTTTTTGCAGTGTTGCTTTTTGTATGCAAATGTTGCCGTTGTTGTCTAGCCACATTTATGTTGTATTTGTTATTTTCAGTTTCGTTCATTGCCAGAGTGGATCATTATAATATTTTGATAATTTTATGTATCTATTTATTTTGACTTAACGCAGTGTGCGTTTTGCTTGTGGTTTTGCTGTTTGCGTACTGTCATAGTTGTGTTGTCCTCGTTGTTTCTGTGGAGCTCGTTGTCTAACTGGATCCTTGTCTCTTTTCCCATATTTGTGCTTATTTAAATTATCACATTTTAATTGCATAATCCATATAATCCATATATGCGTTCTTTGGTTTTGATAACCTTTTACGTAGTCACTATGGGCAAATTAAATTCAATAAAAATTAAATTTCAGTTACATCAACTAAATATATATTTTCCACTATTTAAACAAATAATTTGTTGACAAGAGCAAATTTTATTTTCCCAATCATTTCTTTCTTTCAGTGTAATTTTCGTTTGTTACATCACCTGAACTTTAAGTTTTGTGACATTGATGCAGTTTCAATGTGTATTCTAAATATTTCCGAAGGCGTTCTTTCTTTACAATTACGCTTTGTCGTCCCATTCAAACGACATATTTAGTGGGCTGTCGTCTGTTTTCTGTAAGCCANCTTTCTTTACAATTACGCTTTGTCGTCCCATTCAAACGACATATTTAGTGGGCTGTCGTCTGTTTTCTGTAAGCCACTGCATCTGCGGTGTACAACACTGGGACTCCCATATAGTGGTTCATCATTCGATAGAATCCTGGCATTTGCGGACATGTTGTTCCAGCGTAAACCTTCCAGACCCATTTTAATTGACGGTTTCAGGTGTTGCAAAAAAAATGATCCGTGCTGTGATTAAGTCGACACAACACTTGTTTCGTTTTTACAGCAACACATCTACAGCTGCAGGCTGTACTGTATGTTCGACTCCAGTACTATGGGCCTGTTATGACCTAGACCAGTAAGACGGTTGCGAATCATTTGTGCACAGGTAAGATCATTGGTGACTGAGCTTCGCAGTGTGCTGTACGCGAGGTAATGCACACAACTGTGTAAACTGGGTCTGAATGGGTTCAATTAGGGCGATGCTGTAAGGTTCCTTACACTGAAGTAGGATAATGTACTGCCCGGAGTTAAGTCTGGGTTTAGTTAAGCATGGGTATATAAGAAAGATTGACTCGACCAATTAGAAACAGGTTACTCCGTAACCGAATGTCCGCGATTCGCGGACACACACTTAAAGGCTTTCTAGAGGTTAAAATTATTTTCTAAAATCTTTCCATAATTAATTTATTTTTCATTGTGGTACGAAATTAGTATTAGTCTGCAAAAAGTATTACAGCCGAGGAAAAGTACTTTTGGAAAATTAATAAAACGAGCTACAGAAATTTCAAGCTGATACATTCTTCTTACGAATCTCAAAACTGAACAAAACTAACATTTAGGCAACGGTTCAAAATAATTTTGAAAGATATTAGAATACCAAAACAAAATATTTCTGGAAAAATATGTTGTTCCCCCGTAAATAAATTTCAACATTTGAAATAAAAATAAAAATAAAAATAGTTGGAAGTTAAATAGTTAACAAAGGTAAACCAAGTGTAAGATTTCAAAGAAATTGCTACATGTTATTTCTGTGATTTAAAAAAAAACACTTAATGTGAAACCAAATTCTGTGTTAAAACAAAATCATACAAAAACTGAAAGGTGAGTGAGTGCGTGAAGATATTTGGGCGGCTCTTAACATCGATGTTTTGAGAGCCGATGACGGATTTTCGCATATGGGTATCGTGACGGACGATGCCGCTATTTGGCGGGTTTTCTAGGAGATCTGCCGTTCCCCCCACTCTTGCATTCCGGCGTTGCTCCACACTCACCTCACTTCACTCTCATCGGCTCTCAAGACCTCGATGTAAAGAGCCGCCCAAATCTCTTCACTCTACCGTATTGTAGTCAGTAGCAAATGTAATCACGTGTCAAACTCCGTTAAATATAGAGAATTTAATTCCATCATGGTACTAAAATATAACGAGAATTTGGCAAGACTTTACTGATTTGTTTAGTTGGGAGTTGCCATTTATGAATCTGACATGTTATTGTTAGGGACAGGAAAATTTGGCGTTTTAAACGACCTGTACGATATGATCCACTCTGCTGTGTATTTTCGAGCTTCAGCTTTCAGTTCATTGGCTGCTCAGTGTGTAGCCAATTCGATGATAGTTTCCTTGTAGATCGGTTATTGGCTCAGAGTTTCCAATAAACTGTGATCTACATGCGGATATAACATAAATACAATAATTGTGTCTGAGGTCTAGCTCGTCTAAAATGAATTCGCGGAATTTTCCAGTCCCTAGCTATTGTCAATTTATTTGTTATCAATGTACAATCTACGAATTGTTAATGTGTATGTAATACATATTTCGCTCTTTTAGTTTGCTTGTTTGATAATTTTAGTTCAGATTAGCATTTATGATACTTTTCCATTGTTTAATTTAGTGTAGGTTCTTCATGGTAATCTGATCACTTTCGAAAGCGCTGCTTAGGAAATACTTATCTGATGTCATTGTATATTCCACCAAATATACCTCAATTTAACGTTGCCGTACGTCTGGCCACTCATGCGTCTGTAAAGTGAAATTATAGAATTATTATAAATATACATTTCCTTCGACTTTCTTATTCATGCAGTTAAAAGCATCAAATAAACATTCGAAAATGAAATTGTTTCAGTATTTACACATTTTTGCCTAACACATTTTTATTCAACATTAATAAATTGAACTAATTTCCCTCCTTCGTTTCCAACTTCACTGGGTGCATGACATACTTTGTGCCCTTTGAAATGTATGCAGGTAAAATGGCAGCGACATTTTTTAAAAGTCGATTTCAAAAGTGCTCACATTAAAGTGAACAGCCCTTATATTTGTAACGTCGTGAATTTGTGCCATATACGGAATTTCATTGATTTTTTATTTAGGTAATTTCCAATTGTAATTTTATTTTACAGAATGTTATTTTGACTAGCACAATAATTTTGTTGTATTTTTAGTAAATTATCTGTTCAGACATTTCTCGTATTTATTTTGTTTTTCGACATATTTATATGTATTTCCAGCCTGTTATAATTGTGTTTTGTTTAGGACTTCGTTACTGAGCAGTTGTCGACTCATTGCCAGAGCATGACGCATTGCTGGAAAGGAACATCGGGAGAATTAAGAGTTGCATGAGTGCAAGTCTGAGGTTTAGGCATACCAGACAGAGGGTAATGTTCCCTGGGGCACCAGCTTGGCGTTGCGCTCTATAGACGTCGCCTCCCATGATGGTCCAAGTCTGATGATCAGCAGTAATCCAAGGCGCCTAGGCTAATGAGAGGAGTTGCATATGTGCAAGCCTGAGGTATAGGCCTACCAGACAGAGGGTAATGTTCCCTGGGGCACCAGCTTGGCGTTGCGCTCTATAGACGTCGCCTCCCATGATGGTCCAAGTCTGATGATCAGCAGTAATCCAAGGCGCCTAGGCTAATGAGAGGAGTTGCATATGTGCAAGCCTGAGGTATAGGCCTACCAGGCAGGGGGTAATGTTCCCTGGGGCACCAGCTTGGCGTTGCGCTCTATAGACGTCGCCTCCCATGATGGTCCAAGTCTGACGATCAGCAGTCATCCAAGCAACTAGGCTAATGAAAGGTGTTGCATGTGTGCAAGTCTGAGGATTGATAACATACAAATTCTCCCCTCTTATCCTAACTTTAGTTTTTCCCTTCCTCATCACTTTACTTAAATATATTTGTCTTCTTTGTGCTATTTAAGGTGTGTAGTTATTGAGTTGTTGAGTGTTGTTGTGTGTTACACTACCTGTGAACCTGTACATATTCGAACACCTGTATGAATCACATACAATTTCTCCTCTCGTATCCTACCTCTAGTTTTTCCCTACCTCATCACTTTATGTAAACATCTTTGTCATCTTTGGGCTATATTAGTCAGTAGTTATTGAATGTTTTTATGTTTTACACTACCTGTTTACCTGTACATGTTTCCACACATGTATGGATAAAATACAAGTTCTCCTTTCATATCATACCTTTATTTTTTCACTACCTCAACACTTTACATAAATATCTTTGTCTTCTTTGTCCTATATCCGTTTGGAGTTATCGAGTTATTGATTTTTGTTGACTGCTACTCTAGCTCTGCACCTATTCACATTTCAACAGCTGTATGGTTCACATACAAATTCCCCTTTCATATCCTTCCATTAGTTATTCCCTACCTCATCACTTTACATAAAAATGTTTGTCTTCTTTGTGCTATATTTGTCTGTAGTTATTTAGTCGTTGAGTGTTGTTGTGTGTTACACTACCTGTTCACCTGTACACATTCCAACACCTGTGTCGATCACATACACATTCTCCTCTTGTATCCTACCTTTAGTTTTTCCATACCTCATCAATTAACTTAAATATCTTTGTCTTCTTTGTGCTATATATGTAAGTAGTCATTTAGTTGTTGAATAATGCTGTGTGTCACACTACCTGTGCACCTGTACACATATCAACACCTGTATTGGTCACATACAAATTCTCCCCTCGTATCCTACCTTCAGTTTTTCCCTAGCCGATCACTTTACATAATTATTATGGTCTACTTTGTGCTTTATCTATAATTAGTTAATGAGTTGTTGAATGTTGTTGTCTGCTTCACTAGCTCTGCACCTATTCACATTTCAACAGCTGTATGGTTCACATACAAATTCCCCTTTCATATCCTACCATTAGTTCTTCCCTACCTCATCACTTTACATAAATGTGTTTGTCTTCTTTGTGCTATATTTGTCTGTAGTCATTGAATTGTTGAGTGTTGTTGTGTTTTACACTACCTGTTCACCTGTACACAGTCCAACAGCTGTGTCGATCACATACAAATTCCCCTCTTGTATCCTACCTTTAGTTTTTCCATACCTCATCAATTAACATAAATATCTTTGTCTTCTTTGTGGTATATATGTAAGTAGTTATTGAGTTGTTGAGTGTAGTTGTGTGTTACACTACCTGTTCACCTGTACACATTTCAACAGCTTTATGGTTCACATACAAATTCTCCTTTCATATCATACCATTAGTTCTTCCCTACCTCATCACTTTAGATACATTTTTTTTCTTCTTTGTGCTAAATCTGTCTGTAGTTATTGAGTTGTTGTATGTTGTTGTGTGTTACACTACATGTG
>NQII01018568.1:11294-25020 GCA_002778355.1 Clitarchus hookeri | reverse complement strand
TCGTAAAACACACCCAGTCGACGGTCACCCGTACTGTGCACCTGGTGTGCAAACAGGTAGAGCCACAACCACTAGCAACACAATCCAACGGCTGTCAGTCAGCTAGTACAGCCGATTCACTCCGTCCACCGTGCTGAACTGATGCTGGAAGGAATGACAGACTGGTTCTGGAAGACTGCCCACCTTTGGACATACACCCAACATCGTTTTCGGATTTCCAGAGTAAACCCACCGCTCCAACCACAGCGCTGAATTGTCGCCGGTTGGAGTAATTGGATACGACTCTGGCCGGCTCGGCCTCGGCTTGGTCCTACACTTAGCTAGTGAACATCGTTGCCTGCTCTCCACTCGTGAACCCGATATTTGTACCTACCTGTATGCCGTACACCCAAAGGAGTGGCACGAAGTGGCAGGAAAGGAAGGTAGCCTCCCAGTTCCCTCCACTCATTTCAACCCCCGATCAAGACCGCCAGCCGACCACACCCGATCTTCAGCGACGTCCGTCAGTAACGGCCTGTTCCACTAGAGATTGCGAATCCCTGGTTTCAGTGTCGCCGGAACAGCAGTCCTCTACGGACTCACCGGAGCACCGCCAGCCGACCACACCCGATCTTCAGCGACGTCCGTCAGTAACGGCCTGTTCCGCTAGAGATTGCGAATCCCTGGTTCCAGTGTCGCCGGAACAGCAGTCCTCTACGGACTCACCGGAGCACCGCCAGCCGACCACACCCGATCTTCAGCGACGTCCGTCAGTAACGGCCTGTTCCGCTAGAGATTGCGAATCCCTGGTTCCAGTGTCGCCGGAACAGCAGTCCTCTACGGACTCACCGGAGCACCGCCAGCCGACCACACCCGATCTTCAGCGACGTCCGTCAGTAACGGCCTGTTCCGCTAGAGATTGCGAATCCCTGGTTCCAGTGTCGCCGGAACAGCAGTCCTCTACGGACTCACCGCCGGCCACAGCAGCAGCTTGCTTGGCAGCCACTCGAGCACAGTTAAGCCCGTGGCTGTGTGCAACCCAGTATACACAGGGTAACTAAGCCCATGTTTGACTGTTCAGTGCCGTCAAGCCACGCATCCTGTATTAAATACCGGCCGGGGCCTGGTCAGCCGTTAAGAAGGTTAGCAAGTTGGATCACCCGTGTGTCTGACCGATACGTCAAAACCTTGCCCGACTGTGATGTTGCCGTCAGCCACCCAACGTCATCCATCAAGATTTTTCATGGCGCAAAACATGGGGCCACAGCGCTTTGCTAGTTACAAATAGTAAAGCAGAACTAGGCCAGCACAACCCCAAGACCCAGTAATCTAGCCGGGAGTCCAACCAAAGCCAACCAGACTTCGGGGAGTCTGAAAACATAGCCAAAATGTCAGAAACCGAGGCTAAATAGCCGACCATGACTCGACTAACGCCATGGCTGAAGCCATACCCAAAAGGTGTCATACAGCCACTTGCCCTAGCACAGGGTTCAATACCATTATACGCACACACTGCCAACAGAGCTTCCATTACCTCTGTTTGGAATGGACAGACGAACCCAGATATACAGACGGACTAACTTCCGTAGGGCAAGGTATAAATACTGTATGCTGCATTGTTTGTGCGCAGACATTCCACCACACATGCGTAGACTGGCCACATGAGCACATCGTGAGACCGGGCCTTGTATATAGATGTGAGGTTTGCCGATGTACAGAGGAATACTGCCCGGAGAATCCTGGCACTCGCCAAAGTTCATCACCACCCGGGGTAACGACAGGTCTCAGCTTCCGGAATTCACGGGGAGGCCACACGAGGACCTGATCACATTCATCTGATTGCAAAAACTCTCCAAATTGTGTAAACTGTTACAAATCCTAAAGCAGTCAGACAGACAGTCGACGAACTCTTACAGAGAGCCAAATTACAAGGCACAGGCTCTGCTGGACAAGCCGCTAAGAATACTGAGCCAGATAAGCAACCTGCGCGAAAAGGAAATAATCACCTGCTCCCTAAGTGCTGGTTCTGCCCGGAACAGCACTTTAACCGGGACTGCCCGGTCTAGCAGGTTTTATTATAATTTACACCATCCATTTCAGCTCGTATATGGTTTTCAGTTTCAAAAGCATAACTAAATTCTACTACAATACAGTAGGCCTATCTAAAAATGTCTAGGACGACTTGTATTTCTGGTTATTTAACCACAGAGAGCAAGTATTCCAACTACTTTTAAAAAATCACTTCAGATTTTCTGACCTGATTTTTCAAGAGAATTTATCAACAGACAATATTTTTTAAAATGCAACATAACCCATATGGCATCACAAAATCTTATTTCACTTACCAATTTCCACAGCATACGGCAAACTAGTGGTGCAGTAATTTATTCACATTCAAAAACAACTACACTGGTGCTGCTCATAAACTAACATCCTCATGTAGACCATCGGTGCTGAACACACAAAAATTATACTGCCGCAGTAGATGAAAAAACTACGTAGTTCGTACACCTGCCACATCACAAGCTCTTCACGTAATGAGATGTCATTTTGTGACAATTTGCCATGGTTTCATTATCTCAAGTTATTAAGTGAAACAAAAACCCTCATATGGAATAGCTTTCATCAGGACCGAAACAATCCTTCATTATAATGAAATGTTTGTTAAAGTTAAGTTTGTTAAAGTGGTGCTTCACTGTATGTACCATGAATAACACCCCGTTAATTAATGAAGCCAAATGGAATGTCATCTCCAAAGACAGTTTTATGAGGTATGAAAAATATACCCTACACGATACAGTAAAATAACAATATAACATACTTCACATTAACTTTAATGTAAAATTTTCAATTCTGACACAAATACCCAATGTAAACTATGTAAATATACTTCACTTTAACATATAAAAATTAGGTTAACTTTCAGTACAAAAAAGATATTTTTACCTAGTGTCTTCCAAAATGAGATTAATTCAATGTTTATCCGTGGGCTTTACGTAAATGTATTGATTTCTTAACCNTACCTAGTGTCTTCCAAAATGAGATTAATTCAATGTTTATCCGTGGGCTTTACGTAAATGTATTGATTTCTTAACCATTTCAAACTTTATTTGGTTTTGTTTACCAAATATGGCACGTAAAAATTCCTGCCGAATGAAGAGTTGCATTAAAAAAAATTTCCAGTACATTTCTCAGAACATTCCTATGAGAATTTTTCTGAAAACATACAAAAATAAACAACCTAAACCAGTTTCCCATCAAATACAAGAAATATTAAAGCAAACTTATCCAGTTGTATTGCGGCATTGAGCCATTGCATGACTACACTTCTGTTACCTCAACTTTTTTTGGAATATTTGTTATAGCCAAAAATTTTATAGGTTCATTTTCCTCCTTTTCAATCAACCTCATTTTTTTTTTTTTTTTTATAAGTTCCCTTATTTCCAAAGTCACTCTTTCTTTTTCCCCCTCTCAATTTCACTCATCACTGTCTTTTTAAAATGTTTTTCGTATTTTCCACTAGGGCAACCTTTGCAGTCACAGAATCATACAGGGGATGGACAAAATAATATCAACACCTGACATATACACAATATTTATTTATTAATAAGGTGTTGGGCTGCCATTTGCTTTTAGAACAGCTGCAATTCTTCGCGGAATAGATTCGTAGAGTGTCTGAATAGTTTCCAACGGAATGTTGTCCCATTCTTGTACCAAAACATCCGCCAATTGTTTCAATGATGTTAGAGATGGAAATCTGCTCCTCACTCTCTGCTCTAAAACTCCCCATAACGGTTCAATTATGTTTAGGTCTGGCCAGGGAAGATGTTTGATGATATTCTGATGCTCCTCAAACCAAGACTAAACCTTTTTGGCTGTGAGTATGGGCGCATTATCATCCTGGAATATGGCAGTGTTTGGCAGCAATATGCTAGTCATAGTAAGAACTTCATCATTGAGGATGTCGAGATATTCATTCGTAGTAATCCTGCCAGTGATGTGAATGAGAGGACCAGCTGAATACCACGATATAGCCGCCCAAATCATAACGGAAACATTCCCTTAGCTTGACTGTAGGAAGCAGGCAATCCGAATCATAGGCTTCTTTTGGGGTTCTCCATACATAAACCCGGCCGTTTGTAGGAAACAATATAAACGATGATTCATCGGACCATACCACATTCTTCCAATCATAAAGTGTCCAGGTTTAATGATTGTGGCACCACATATTTCGCAGCTTAGCATTGGCTTCCGTTATAAAGGGTTTTGCAATTGCAGCCGTTCCATGAATGTTAGCTTTGTAGAGCTCCCGCCGTACTGTTTTTGTTGAAACAGTATTACTCGAAGTGAGTGTTGAGTTCTGCCATCAATTTTGCAGCGGTAGTTTTATGTTGTCTGGCCACAATTCTTTTTAATGTTCGTTGGTCTCTGTGAGTTAACTTTGGGTTTCGCCCACTATTCCTTTTCGCCGATGATGTTTTACCATGTTTTGTGTGTGCTGTCATTACTGTGGATACTGTCGCTCGTGAAACGTTAAATAATTCAGCTGTTTTTTTCACAGATGCTCCTGCTAACCGAGCACCAACGACTTGCCCTCTTTCAAAGTCTAAGAGATCACACATTTCACCGATCGCTTGTTTTAACCATCACAGATAGCATATAATACACTGAAATATAACCTACAAGACTTGGCACGTAAACTGTGTAACACATACGCGTCGCATTATTTACACGGAAGCAGTGTTGCCAACATGCAACAAAATGTACCATATTGCATGGTGTTCATATTATTTTGTCCATCCCCTGTACATCAAACAAAAATATGTGCCTTAAAAAGTGAAATCCTTAAACCTCCCCATAATTTAGTTTAAGCACTTTTCTAACAAAATGCAAGAAATATTATTCAAAATAAACTTAGCAGATAGTTTTATGGAATGAGAACATTGTATCACTAACTAATTTCCTAAACTAACCAACGTGCTGTGTGTTGCTTCACTTTTTTAATATACTTATTTTAGCTGAAATTTCCGCTAGTTCCTTCAACAACTTCCTCCTCTTGATTTCAAGTTCCCTTATTTCCAAAGCCACTCTCTTTCTTTCCTCTTGGTTTTGCTCGTGTCACTTTCTCTCGCCTCATTTTTTCAATGGCTTCTTTGTTATTTCCCACTGGCATTTCTCATTGCAAAGACAACAGACCTTGTTATTTCAATATTGTCTAAGCTACCTTTTGCAGTCACAGAATCATAGATCATACGCAGTGCCACAAGCGATTGTTCTTTCAAGTTTTCCACACGACATTCTCGATTAACCGAAAAACCTCTTTCAAGATTTGAGTTTCCATGGGACATGATAAGAATGAGTTTAACAAAATTCTTCAGATTTTCGTATTCTGTCTTGTGTTCAAGCATTTCCATCCAAAATGCACCCAACCGCTTATCATTTCTTGACTAATTTATCATCTGATACTTGACACTTCTCTAGAATAGAAAGTACGCTGTATTTGGTTAGCTATATTGCCTTCAATTATGTTATTTGTGACAAGTGTTTCAAGGGCCATTCCTAATCTTGCACTGCCTTTTTCCGTTGCAAAAATCTGAGAACTCAGACAAAAGACCGATTTTGTAAAAGAATCTTGATGAAAAAATAACTTCAGACATCTTCTGCAATAATTTTTGATACAAGGATGTCTTNAGATTTTGTAAAAGAATCTTGATGAAAAAATAACTTCAGACATCTTCTGCAATAATTTTTGATACAAGGATGTCTTTTTCTGATGTGCTCTTGCATTCCTTAAAGAGCTGATCGTGTCGCAAAACTATCTATATCTTTTGCATACATAAAATTTTCTTTCTTTCAAACATCAATTTTCTGGATATCCATACTCATTACTTCACATTTAACTTTTTTTGTCATGATATTTCGTACAAGAACATAGTGCTTCAAATACAAATAGAATCATGGCAATGTCAATTTGAAATTCTCTCAAAAAAANTATTTCGTACAAGAACATAGTGCTTCAAATACAAATAGAATCATGGCAATGTCAATTTGAAATTCTCTCAAAAAAAGTTCAATCTCTTTTTGACAAAGACTGGAAGAAAGTCAGTTCAGCCAGTAACAGTTTGTCCTTCAGCCANCAAAAAAAGTTCAATCTCTTTTTGACAAAGACTGGAAGAAAGTCAGTTCAGCCAGTAACAGTTTGTCCTTCAGCCAGTTCATAACTATTCTGAAACTGATGCAACTTGGTTCCTTGGGAGTGCCTTCAAATGCTTTTACAAAATTCTCGACATGAGGAAGAATATGCAAGGCTCTTGTTATTACACACGTCATTTTCAAGCCACCTAACATTGCAAAATTTACGTGGGAATCCTGTGATCTGAATATAGTCTCCTCGTCGGATTGGGGAATCTTTCCACGAGTAATACAAAGCTCTAAGGAATTCAATCAAATCCCACTCCGTGCCCTTGATACCAACTTTACAGGCATTGTGCAATGTGTGCAGGCCACACGACCCAAAGTGAAGCAACTTTGGCCCATCAACCTCAGAGGAGGGAAAGCTCACTGCTCAAAATTTTTTGAAGTTTGAAATTAACATTGGGGCCTATTCACAGACAACTGCAGTATTTTCTGCAAAGGAAAGGTTTTCAAAGCATCTTTAATGTCCAGTAGCAGACATTCTGCTGTAGTATGCTTAAAAAAAGTGGATGCTAAGTATCTTGTAGATACAATGTTTGCATCATCATCCCGAGCATGTACAGCCACATCCATCTGCTGACTCTGAGCTACCTTGTTCATCAACACCTACAGTAATCTTACTACAGGCTTTTAACACATTTTCTAATTCATTCATGAAATATGGTACTAGACCATAAACAATGGAGTAGGCAATTTTGGTTCTGCGCAGTTACATGCCATTTGCTATTTCACGTGTTGGGAACATTTTTTTAAACAAATTACCATTTTTTTCTGCTACACATAGGGAAGAGTAGTTTAGCACTGTTGAAAGGCACCAATATGCCTCTGCTCTGGTTACACTATCTTTAGTCAACATTCTTTTAAGGCTGCCGCCACCACCAAGACCTTCACTCTAGTATGCATCCTTTGACCTCGTACCTACCTTGCAAATTTCTTGGACTGATGTAGAGGCAGATGTAGCCGACATGGATAGAGGTGTAACTGATGAGGTAGATGCATCTGATGCGGCACATGCAATTGATAGAGAGGCGATTGTTGATGAGGATGCAAATGAATATATTAATGGTGATGTGTTCTGAATTTTAAATCTTGAAATGTGTTCTTTTCCTTTGCTGTGTAAAACAACAGCACTTCTTCCCATGCAAAACTTTTGCTACACACTTTGCATTTCGCTTTATACATATCATTAGCATCAGACACTACCCACTCAAACTCTTGTTCCCACTTAGAATTTTATTTTATTTTACCTCGTTGCACACGGATCATGATTTTAAATTAGTAGCATGTTGATTGAAACGAATAACAAAATCTATAATGCGACTCTAGGGGGCTTGGGTAGCTAGAAATTTTCCATTGTAATGCAGACCTACATTACCAACAATGGACGCACACAGCTTGCAACGTAAGTAATATAAAACAAAAACTAAAAAAAAGTAGGTGTCCGACACATTTTAAATGACAATTATCAAAACATGAAGTTGACTGAGCAGCACAAAAAAAATATCAGATAATTAGCGGTGAACATGACGCATCAACAGTCACACCACTATCAACACTAAGTAAAAGGAATAATCACTGCTAATTAACATAATGATCACTGCAAAAACACGTTGGCACAGATCCATTATTTCTCTTGTTAAACATTTCAGCGTGAAAGACACAAGACCGATGTCTAATACAACTGACATACTAGGTATGCATATACTGGAGCCTTTCGGCCTTCGTACACTTATATTTTTACATAGCGCTCTTAGCCAGATGGCCATCCCGCGCTACGACCGCCCAATCGGTGGGGAAGAGGGATCAACGCCCTCTCATCATAGGTGGCCCAGCTACGCACCTGAAGTAACCTAATTCAAAGCCCCAACCTGATTCACAAGTACGACCAAGAGACACCCTACCACAAGGTTCTGAGACCCTCGTCCTCAGATACAACACGTGTGGTCTGGCTGGGGTTCTATCCATACCCCTAGTGTCTTGCCAGGACACAACCGAAGCGGGTCGCCGCTAACCACTCGGTCTTTCTTTGAGAGTGGAAATCTCTCCAGACCTCCTCCAGCATATGGAGTTAACCACTGCCAGCACGAGTCCAACCTCTAGTGATCGGTACACCAGAGGAACCTCTGGTGGGGCCAACCCGATCAGCCCGTGCTCCCACTTATTTTCCATGGCACTAGTGGGTTTTCAATACCCGATCGCCCCACCAACCACACCCGCTAGTGGAGGCGGGTGGCGTGCAATAGACTCTGAATGGAAGGTTTCTGTCATTATCAAAATCCGGATGTCTGGACCCGTAGGTTCCAGCGTTCTTCCGGCAACTTTGTTAATGTTGTTCCAATGTACAGCGTTGCCAAAACCTTCATGTTTATTTCTCATATCAAGCACCAAAAATGCTCACGCCGCACCAAAAATCTCATACATGTACATTTGTAAAACAAAATTAATTAAAATAGTTTATAACAATGCTATTGAAAATTGACACTTGGATCAGTACCAATTTGCATTCAATTTCACTTCCAGTCTTCTATTTTTAACGGTATTAGACTGCTGTGCTGTTTTTAATGGATGCACCACGCTTCGTACACAATTCATCACCCCAAACCACTAGTGTCTGTATATGAGAATTCTCGCCCCTTTTTCCGCCAACAAAATTGAAGCGTGACGAGCATTTCCAAGTTCACACGAACACGGGTTGAGCAGTTGGGCTAGCCCCGCCCACCACCACGCTGCACCCGGGCCCGACCGCACTGGAACATTCCTTTTCTTGTCATGTCGGGGAGACATGACAGTAAGAGCAGTATAGTACATTTATTTGCAACAGCACCAACTTTTCCTGAGTGTGTTCCCTAATAATACTAATTATAACAAATGTTAACCATAATTTGAAATTCCAGTACAGAACAATGATTTTCCTGCACTTTCCAGTACATCCCGTACGACGGACACCGTGGTTTATTATATAATTTACGTATACACTGCAAACAATCGATCCTCTGTGTTGACAAAGATTATTTAACGCTGTTGACATGCTGCACAAGCACCAACTTTAATTCTTTCATACATAAAAATGTGAATGTATAAATGGGAAGTCACACATACGTGTTTTGGTAGAGCGTCTCATACTACATGTTGTAGTAAACGCTCTTACGAGAAGGACTATAAAACTGCTACCTTTGTAAAAATCTAAACTGATCAATTTTAATCCTTAAGAAATTGCATGACAAAAGTGAGATTTTTTCCTTGTGAAGAAGTTTTAACATCTCTCGCATAAAATCAAAAAGACATTTATATGAAATATTAATTTTAATCAATGTGTAGACATCTTCCGAATTGTTTATTAACATCAAATGGAGGGTTTTAACGTGTGCGGCGTTAATTTTCAAGTGGTTCTTGCAGGAAAAATATAAAGGATATTTTCCCCAGAAATATAGGTTTATTTCAAAAGATAAACACCATTTGAATAAACTTCCTTCATTGTTATTTGTTGAGGTGTGGCACGGTTTTTGAGACGGAAACTCCACCATTAAGTAAGCAGTGTGTACTATTTGCAGTTTCATATTTTAGAAAGTACGTAACATTTTTTCCTCGCTTTTCGTTCGTGCATTTCTTTGTAATTACATGTAAAATTATTTTCTGAAAGTAATTGAGCCACTATTTCTTGAAACCCATGTCACAAAGGGTTTAAAAATAAGACTTTCAGTATAAAGTACTTTCATTACCAAGTATAAAAGTCCAGACTTTATTCATGTAAGTTATAACAAGATTTTCCTGTATTTGGTGTGGCTGGTTGCTCATTTTTATTGAAGTTTGCTTCTTGGAATTAAGAAAATAATGTTAACGAGCACAAAAAAATCTTTGTGTTTCTGCTAACCATTTCCACTCAAGTGCAGTAGCTCGGTAAATTATATTTTGGGTGTCTGATATGCTATTATGATCTTCACAGTTACCTTATTATAACACAGCATACAAAGTGTACAGATTTTCAGCCATTTCATACACTGCAGTCTTAATGTTGAGTGAAGCTGTGTAAAGTTTAACCAAAAAATGGATCAAACACAATGCTGATCCATTTTAGTGGCACCAAAATTGGAGATTTTGCATGCCGCAGATGCAGGTGAACAAAGCATATATTGGAAATTAGCTTTGTTGATGCTATGTATATTTCTGTGTGTGCAAGCTATATATGNGCAGGTGAACAAAGCATATATTGGAAATTAGCTTTGTTGATGCTATGTATATTTCTGTGTGTGCAAGCTATATATGGAACTGTAATACAAAAATACTTATTCTGGACAAACTACATTTTGAAAGATATGCCTGGATAAGTAAATGAGTGACTGTCCCAACTTATTGTTGTTATTCTTTCTGGTTGTAAAATAAAATGTTTTCTACAGAGTTGTATACTTAATTCAGTGTTATAAAATTTTTTTTTAAAGATTTTTTGGTTAAAGTTGCCAGTGCATAAACAGTTTTTAATTGAAAAAACTTGCTTTTATTTCAATTAAATNAAAAGATTTTTTGGTTAAAGTTGCCAGTGCATAAACAGTTTTTAATTGAAAAAACTTGCTTTTATTTCAATTAAATTTTTTATCCCTTAATAAAGAAAACCCTTATTACAAACCTGCAATAATTTCTTCCCATTTGTTTTGTTATGCAGAGGTTTTACTAACAAATATTATAATCTGTATACAGCTCTACAGTTTTCTTACTAACTCCTTTCATCTGGACTATATACAAATCCTAAAATCCCTAAACCCAATGTAACAAACACGAATGCCATACATTACAACACCTACATTTAACTAACCTGTCCTCCAGGCCATCAATATATTCCTTCTTCCTCTTGCGGGAGTCCTGAGCAGAGATTTTATTTCTGATTTTACGCCTTATCCTTTTCAGTTCTCTTTCTTCATATTTGGTGAGAGGGTAGCGAGATGGTAGCTGAATACCTTCTTTTTGTAACAAGCGCTTTTCTTCAGCTGGAAAAATGCAACGACAGCATTATATGTCTTTTGTATAAAATATACAATATGAAAAAGTTCCCCTAATTAACATTATTTTTGCAACCCATTCTAAAAGCATTTGAAGTCTTCAATGGAAAGATCTGGTTTTTGGTCTGTAGATATTGGAGGAAGAAATTTACAATTTAAAAATTAGGGACAGGTCAGTTTAATACCTCAGTTCTGAAAAAATGCAGATTCTTGTGCAAGAACCAGCACCAAGTTATGTTAGTCGAAAAAATACAAGGTCTGGTTTTTTTTTTNAAAAATGCAGATTCTTGTGCAAGAACCAGCACCAAGTTATGTTAGTCGAAAAAATACAAGGTCTGGTTTTTTTTTTTAGAGTACTATATAACCATGCTATATTATATTACCATTAATATAAAGCATCAGATTGAAACAGAGTATTTTCGCAGCACTGCCACTTCAAAATAAATTATTTACGTACATGATGAGTATTCACACTGCTCATAAATATTTTTATTTACCTGTTCCCAAGACCAAATAAACAATAGCTATATTTAAATACAGTACAGCTCCATTGCATGTCCACGTAAACCAGTACCTACTGCCAATAATGAAGACAAGAAAGCTTTCGGAGTACAGAGATCAATATACTGCTGTTATGTGTTATGTTAGGCATCATTCAAGGGAAATTAAGGCCTAAGCATTTCTGAATCATTGATTTCCAGCTCGTTGAACTAAATTTTTAAGCGAAATCCTTCACATGAACAAAATAACATACTGGATTCATGAACATCAACCAGAATACAGTGATGCATGCTGAATACAGCCTACTTGTGTGACAAATCCCAACCACTGGTGCATCTAGAAGTGTGTGCAGATTTTTCTAAATGTTGATAAACAGGGTAAGAATGGCTTATTTATACTAGCCCAGAGCAGCAACAAAAGTTTTGTTTGTTTGGGATCGCTTTACAGTTGATTCCGTCCACAACGAATACATATTTTGTAATTATTGTAGACTTCTAGAGATTTTTCAAAATTTACACCAAAATTGAAACACATCAAAACAGAGTATCTGAAAAGAATAAACAAGTAATTGGAACAAAATACGCCACGTGACATCGATGTAACCACCTCCAAGTACTTTTACAGCTTCTAGCACTCAAAAAGTGACAACACATTTTTTGACAACAATAAAACATGGAGTAAAACAATTTGATTTATCAGACAGTTTAATTTTTGCTGAATAACTACGTAAAGTCTATTTTCGGTTTCTCCACACTTTTTGAATCAAACCTTCCAAAATCACACCATGTACGACGTGTCTGGTTGTTTTCCAAGTATCACAAGTGCTTTATACTTGTGTTGACCTTCAAGTGCCTTATTTTTGGTTAAATTCAAGTTTTATTCATACTTTATTTACAAATTATAATATTTTATTTACAATTAATATGAATTAAAACAGTGAGAAATTAGGTTTGTTGGTAATGCCTAGTAAAAAATGGTCCTTATGCAAAATATTATTATACTGAGTGCGCACGAATGTGATGTGTTGTCTTTGGTGTAATTTTCTAGACTCATAAGCTTTATTTGCATGAGGCGTAGGAATATCCTTAAAGTAGAAATTTATCAGAGTTTCAGAAAAGTGTTAAGTAACTCTGAATGGACTATACTACTTGTTTTCATTTCAATACTGAAATATTGCATACATTATTACATTTTCGAATTTTACAAGGACCAGCACCAAATCGTGGGGAAAGAAAAAAAGAAAGGAAAGAAAAAAAAACCACCATGGAACAAGTACCGAAAAAAACTTTTTTTTTTTCATGCTTGATGCGTGACGTTGGGGAAACTGACGACGTCACAGCCGGGAAAAGTTTTACTGTGCCGGTCAGAGACATGGGCTATCTATTGGCTGCTGACCGGACCCCGGTCGGTACATAAACTGGGGTGCATGGCTTGACGGCTCGGCACAAAGTCTGGTGTGGGCTTAACTGTCCTCCCTAACACTGGTTTCCACACAGCCACTGGTTTACCTGGAGTGGGCGTAGCCCCTGACACGACCGCTGTTGCTGCTGGTGCCGGCTGGAACTCGTGCCCGGTCCTTGGGTGAAGGTGGTGCTGTGACTGGCGGTGCGGGTGGGAGCCAACGGAGGGCTGCTGGTCCTGCTGGGTTGGAACCATGGGCTTGATATACCCAGTGGTACGTGGAGTCGCTGGCGGAAGTTGGCGACGACTTGATGTGGTTCGACGGCGGTCTTGTAGGGTGGCTGAAATAGGGAGCATGGAGGAACTGGGAGGTGAGGCCTCTCCAGTTGTCGGGCGGCTTGAGCTCGTTCCCAGGGGGGTTAGACTGCAGAGGGCAGTTGGCACTACGTTACAGATCAAGTTGGACTCTGAGGCAGTAGCTGCCTTCCTAGCTCGCCACTTTGCATCCACTCCTATGGGTGTACGTCATAAAGAAGGGTAATAAAGTCGGCCATGCTAAGGAAGAGCAGGCGACGAGGATCCTTAGCTAGGTGTTAAGCTAGTCGTAGCCAAGCCAACCAGAGTTGTACCAGATTACTTCAACTGGTGACAAACAGCAC
>NQII01018566.1:0-13037 GCA_002778355.1 Clitarchus hookeri | reverse complement strand
AATATAAAACGGTGTCAAAAACTTGAAAAAAGTGCTAACATGACAAGCATTTCAAAACGTGTAAAAACTGTGTCCAAAACACGTCAAGTGCGAAGAACATATGCAAATATGCATATAAACTGTACATTGGCCACTATTCTACTAATCTAGGCTAGTGGATGGGTCACAGGTTTCCACTTAAACTAACCTAATATAACAAGGATCTATTTAACTAACCTATGCTAATGGTAGGGTCACTGACCTACTTGGGCCAACACGGTTACAAAAAATAACTTCTTTTAAATGCAACCTTAACTCTAAGGGTGTCCACAAAAACCCTATTTCAATATATCCTAATATTTCCATGTTGTCCATAAGTTTTGTTAAAAATTCCCAGATATGTATACATTATTTTATATTATTTGTATTTTAACCCTCACTTTGATGCACAAAATCCTGTTTTTATAATATTTATGCCCTTCTATACAAATTTTTAAAATACAAAAACATAAGTTTATATAAATTAAATTTTGTAACAGTCCTATAACACCATGTACAGTCCACGTGCCAAGACGGAAGGTTTCTTGGAAGATTCCATGCAAGCCTGCAAGGCCAGTTGTGTGGATGGTTCTATGACAGATTTGGTCATCTGTTGGCTGTTTTCATGGAAGTTTTCATAATCGGTCTTGTGCAAGTTTCGATGGAAGGGTTCCTACAAGGTTGAAATTTTAGCCAGCAAAAGAGAGGGAACTGGAGCAATTTTATTTCGTTTTGGGAAACAGCGATATGACAATTAGAAGTCAATAGTTAGTAAATAAAAAAACCACGAAATGTTTATTGATTCTGAAACAGCTTTGCGTGAGAATTATGGTAAACATTTGTTTATTTAACACAAAAGTTACAGTTATAACAACAGTACAATTAGGCTCTGGGCATGAGCAGATAATGCTGAAGTACTGAGTGAAGATTGTTCCTGAACCACATTTGCAGAAGTAAAATCATTAAAAAAAAGTGCTCGCCTTTATTGCGCAGCAGGAAGTATCGTTGGACAGATTATTCCATAGGATTCTCCATACCTGCTTGCATGCGGGCATTTTGTCGAGTCACACAGGCTTAAGTCATATTATTGTTCTATTGGACTTTACTGGTTTTCAATAACAATTATCTCAATAGCATTTTAGCTTCCAAATATAATCTGCAGTTTAGTGAGTCTAATAGTGTCTTCCAATGATTTCACTGGCCTGCACTCTGTGCGCACCGCCTGAATGCTGCGTCTTCCAATCACGATGCACTCGCACCCAGTGCATTCATTTCTAGTCTTCCAATCGTGAGTTGCACTGAAAAAGTGCGCACTGAGTGCAGTTTCCGGTGCACCATCTCCAGGGTAAGTGTGACAGTTTCAGTGCAAACATGGCAGACAAACGGGCACTCATTTCGGGCGGTCGTGCGATAATTGCACTTAAGTAGTTTTTGGGGCGCACCCGGTGCAATCAGTTGGAAGACATTATTATCATCCATTCGCAATGACTTCACACTTTTCTTAAGCCCTGTTTAAGTTCAACTTCCAGGATATTCCTCCGCCTCGAGCAAACTAAGGATTAAACTAAGTCTAGAAAATGACACCAAAGACAACGCACCGAATTCGAGTGCACTCAATATTTTGCATAAGAGCTATTGCTTACTAGACATTTTCTCATTGTTTTTATTCGTATTTATTATAAACTATATACTATAATTTGTAAATAAAATATAGTTAAAAATTCAATTTAACGAAAAATAATATACTTTTATGTTAACAGAGGTATAAAACGCTTGTGTCACATGCCACATTTAGGAAATAACTAAACAAGTCATAAATAGGGTTATTTTTCAAAGTATTCAAAAAGTGTAAATAAACCTCAAATAGACTACAGCAGCTTTTTCCCACATTATGTTTCCCGTGGCGAGAAACTACAATGCTACTGAATATATGTATTTACAATAGTCCATTTTCCACTGAAATAACTGAGAAATTGCATTTACACATGAATATACTCCACAAACATGGACAGATGTCGCTTCTTCCTCCTGAGTGGCATGAATTTAATAAATGCTACATTTCAAAAGCTAAAGCAAGGGTGAAAGACAGAAGAGCGCAGAGCATTCATTCTTCCATCATTCCCTCTCATTCCAACACCCCATATTTGCTCGCCCTCTCAAACTGCGAAAATGAAAACCAGCAAACTTCCTTGTGACTTAGTCTGGGGTACAGAAAACATAATTTTATCTTATTTATTAATACACTGTTTAATTTAATTTTTAAGATTAATAATCTGAGATTTAGTTTGTGTATATTTAAACAGTTTATGGCCTTGAACATAATTTCGTCTTGTGTGCAGCAATTGTCATTCCGTTTGACAACCACGTTCCAAAAAATTGTCCAAAGCTACTAGAAGTTGCGTATTTAACATCCAGTCCAAAACTATTTTATTTTTTCTAATGCGAAATGAGTTTCACAAACCAATCAAAACCAGCTTTCTTTCAGCATTACACAAAAGTAGTCTGAAATGAGATAAATCAGAATCTTACAATTGTGACTAATATTTCTCAGTAAATAAATTCAGACAAACCGTCATTTATAAACTGAATGAGATCAATTTTTTTTCCAAAAGTTTTATTTTAGATTAGTTAAGATTAGAAATGGACATTGTCAATAAGTTCAATAGTAGCACATGCACAGAAATATTAGCTATAGGCCATACCCAGTGCTTATTTGTTGCCAGACATACAAGAAAACTTTCCAATTATAAAATTGGTATTTTTACACCAAGCTATACCAATAAAATCCAGTTGGAAGAAATTATGATAGAAGATAATTCCATGATAATATGTCCTAAATTATTTTCATTTTCCACTGATATTTTCAAGGTAGCAAGAATTCCCTGAAATTTCCAGATTTACAGGGGGCTTATTCTAAGTTATTCGTTAATTTTTCGTATTCGTTAAGATTCACATGTTCTCGAAGCAAATAAAATCTTTGAGTACCGGAAATTTATATTCTAAGTCATATTTCGTTACAGCTTCCCAACCAAGCCTTCAGTAATGTTCGGGTTTTCGTTAGACTTTTACTGCCCCCACCACATGAATGCAAGATGGCAACTATATACACACGAACTTTAACTAAAACATGGGAATTTTATTTTTTTGCAATTGTGAATAATTTAGCTTGAAAACATTGATAAACCGAAGCAATAAGTGTTTTAAAATATTTTGTTTGCGTTTGAAGAGTTTTAAAAGTTAGTATCGAAACAAATAACTTAGTTTGTACTAATGAAAAGGTAAATTTGTAAGAAAAAATTCAAATTTGGTTGCACGAGTGAGTGAATGCCATGAATAACAAACATCGCCGTCGTTCATAATACATGTAGGCACAGATAGGTTAGCAGAAAATAATTCTGGATTTCATATGAACTTGTGTTCGGCGTACTGTAATTAATTAATGTGTCGAGTAAGGCGAAATACCCTCTCATAACAAGTCAGACTACATGTTTGCTTACATAGTTCTCAAGTTAAAATAAAAATAAGAATTGATGTCATTGAAATATTTGTGTTTTGAAAAATGTTGATATATTTCTGCACGTTTTAAGTAAATATTTCACCTCTCAGATATGTATCCTTTCAAACTATACCAACACGTATCCATTCGTGGTTCTGAAATTTGTTAACTTTCAAGTTTCCACTATATTCAGATGAACCTATGACGAAAATAAACACAACATTTTGGAAGGGGTAATAATTTTTTTTATTGCTCATCTCTTGCTCTGGTTGGATTGTTGTCACATGATAAAAAAAAATTTAATACCAACTAACCTGAGTATATCTACTACTTGCATCTTTAAGTGGCCGCCAACTAAGTAACCTTTATGAAATTATAATACTGTTTAAGTCTCGTTCTTAAGGCCCACTTAAACTTAAAGTGTCCCTTCGCTGGGGGCTTGTTTATTTCATGTTGGTGAAACCGGCAATAAAAATCTCCCTTCAAATCAGTAAATTTTTTTAACCTAACAATAAGCATACTAAACAGAAATAAATATCAATTTTCTTCCATTAGTTGTTTAAGGGTATTTTCTTTTAAAAAACACAAGCCATGGCTCAATTGTAACACTGCGATAGTCACTTGTTTGGTGATACTGCTGCTATCTCTCGAGAAACGTTGTAAAGTGCCGCAAGTTAATTGATTGGAATCAAAATGTTTTAATATAACATAGGTACTTATGTACGTACACTGAAGAGCCAAAATAACTGGTACACCTGCCTAATATCGTGTAGCATGCAGAAGTGCCGCAAGACGACGTGGCGTGGACTCTACTAATGTCTGAAGGTATGCAGGAGGCAACTCACACAATGAATCCTGCAGGGCAGTCCACAAATCCAATCTGCGCCAATTTGAGAAAGGGTTGCACGTCTGTCACGTTAAATGATTCTCGTCAGTCGTCGTTTTTCCCGTTCTTTCACGATCTTTTTCCGGCCTCAGCGATGTCGAAGATGTGATGTTTTACAGGATTCCCGATATTCACGGTACACTCGTGAAATGGTCGTACTCGAAAATCCAAATGTTATCGTTACTTCGGTGATGATATGTCCCATATCTCGTGCGCCGACTATAAAACAACGTTGAAACTCACTTAAATTTCGATACCCTGTCATTGTGGCAGCAGTAACCGATCTACCTGCCGACCGCATAGGGTTACTCTGATTAGTTCCATACCTCTGTTATTTGCATACGCATGCCTATGCCAGTATTTTTTGGCTCTTCAGTGTATATTCGTATAGGTGTAAATGAATAATATATTTACAATGTGTAGTAGTAAAACACCTCCGCACGTTTTTTACCACCTCAAATCTATTATGGCGACGATTTGGTAAATTTGTATTTACTGTAGTAAGTTTTGTTACATACTTAAAATTAAATACGCCATTATTTTAGTGTACTAATTCGGGTCACGTGACCATTTAGTATACTAAAACTGCGAATTGGAACATTACCACCAATTTCTTCTATTAGCATGCCACTATCCCCTCGCACACATCATATATGCCTCAAAAAAATATATTTTTTGCCTGTTTGGGCTGCTAAATATGATTTGGATCTATATTATTATTGAAATTTACAACTTGTATGCTATGAGCACTACCGTTATTGCTGTATATTCATAAGAACATTCTACAAGTAGGGTACATTATAGGTAGGTTTCGCATGCAATTTGAATGGCCTTGTCTCTGGCCGCAAATGGTTGTATGCTTGTATTCTTGTATTAAATAGCCTAGTTACTTTATTTTAGAGATGACGTGTTTTACGAGCACATGTTTACTTCATGCTGAAAATTACATGTAACAAGCATTTTAATTCAGCACCGGAACCAAGTATGTCAATGCTTTCAAAACTTTGTTTTATTATTTCTTGCAGCTAACATGAAACTGGGGATCCTGTAATACACATGATTGCCATGGTTAAGTATTATTTATTAGAACATTGCAATTCCTTATGCACGGTCCTATATTCATTTTTAAAAAATGCGCAATTCACATTGTAGGTATATGTTTAAAACCTGCAATTTCCAAGAAATTAAAAATAAAAAGAGTATTTTTGAAACTATTAACTTACAGCCGAATACAGTACCTACGAAAGAGTAAACGAAAATGCTTGTAAGTGTACAGAAGAGGATTAACTCCCGAGTACTGTCACCTTAAAAGAATGAAATTACTTTTGTGGCAGTCTTTAAGCTGGCACCTGCAGTCTTACAGCTTCAGAATTACACACACTATAGCCACAATTAACGACAAGGTTATTAAATCGACGGGAGAAAAAACATTCTGCTAGAAATAAACTCGAAAAGCAAGTTGATAATTTTCGACATCGGCTACAAACCTAAAAAGTGTTTTAAAATGAAACCGCCTTAAGGCAGTGCTACATTAACAGTAAAAATTAACGGTAGAAAACTGAACACACACATACCTATGGGGCGTGCTACAACACAACATACCAGCATTAGATAGACACCTGCTCGCAGTAACCGCATAGGGAGGATTGAAAAGTTTATATTTTCTTACGTGGAGTTCTATGCCGACCAATCACAAGAAATAAATTCCAACAATGGAAGTCATTGCAAAACTAACTCGTGTCAGGAAAGTGTGTTCTATGGACTTACTATTACATTTCCGACTTCCGTTTATTTTAACAAAATTAACATGTGCACACGAACAATAATGCACGAAAACGATTTTGAATTTAAATTTATTTTGATAATTTTATATGAGGTGAAAAATAAAGGTTATAGTATTTTCAAGGTTTACAAAAGTTGCCAAAAATATTACTGCAAAATGTTTTTTGTGTGAAATTAAGTTAACCACTATCACTGCTTCTCGACATTTTCCCGCAAAAAAAATTATCCTTTTGTCATGACAAACAGAAGAATATTTTTACTGAGACAGGTTAGCAAACAGGCGGTTCGTAAATTTCGGCGATCCATGTGAACTATGTTTTTCTCCTGGTCGTTTCTAATTGGTAGCATTATATTTTTCTTACTGTGAATGTAGCACGCAATTTTTAAAAATCGCATGGTAACGCTACTGTTATTTTCTTACGGGAACGTTACGGCGAATGCAGCACAGTCTTCACGTGCAACGCAGGCATTAAATAAGTAACAAGTGAAAATTACACTACTATAAAAGCATTACAAAATTATTTAGCTAATATTGTATAGAATTTAAAAAGCTTTTATGGGAGCGAACATTTAAAAATTCTGATGGATTAAGAAACCTTAATTTCAAAACCAACGGCTAAACACTTGGCGTCTGGAATGATCCCCTTACAAACGTGAACACGAGGAACGACTAACAGTTAGTCATAATTTGGTTACCAGTTTTGGAATCACTATTATTACTATGCGGTATTCCTGATTACAAAAAAATTGATATAAAATAATACAACAAATAATTTAAAAAAAGTGTTCCGGCACCAACATAACCTAAACATGTATACCTACAGCAACACTTACTCATAACACTAACAAAACAGCAATGAAATACGTAATTAGTTTACTTATCTTCGAATACTTCTATCAGGCTGCTGAAGCCCCAGTCTTCCAACAGCTTTATGTTACTTTCATCTGCCATTCTCACGACTCAGACATCAATCGCAAAAACGATTATTCGTCGCACGTGCATAGCTATCAAATATGGCAGCGGAAATCATCGGCGGAAATTGACCGAAGCGTTCTGTGCTGCCAACCAAATTATTGACGGATGCAATGAATTATTTGTTTGAAATACCTCTGTGTGTTGGTAAATAGATAATTTTGTCTGCGAACACGATATGTTTATTTATACTAAATATATGTTTAAAGTGTTGAAACAAACAAATATTAGTTTGTCACAAAAAAAAATTAACAATTCATTTGATTTAGTGAAGAAATTTTGTGTGTTCGGAGCTACTGCGGCTTGGTCGAAATAACAAAGTTTTATTTAGCCAAAACAAGTACATTTCAAATAAATATATATGTTACATGGGGAAAAAAATCTTTTTCTCAGTGTTAGTAGCCGCCGCACACATACTCGTTCGCCACCGATCACTTTGCTTCGAAGTCCCTCGATGCCCCGAGTTTCGTTAGACACTTGTCACACTCGAGCCAGAGGGCTATCACAGACTGCTGACCCTTCGGCTTTGGCCGTATTTATATTGCAGGGGTCCTGACCCAGAACACTTCTTCACACCCCAATACACGCTGAGGGAGATGTTAGCTGGAAGGTTCTTGCACATGCTCTCAAGTCGTCGACTCCTCCAGCAGGGTAGGGAAGTGGCGTAAGTTCAAGTCAGCCGTCAATCGTTCCCTTGGGGGAGAGGCGGGTCGTGGTGAGTCACCCACACTCCGCCGAGACTGGCCACGCGTAACAATATCATACTCCTTACAATATCATTCTCCTTCAGCATCAGACAATATTAGTGAGTTTTATGTTCGATATGGGCACCAAGCTTTCAAACGAAGAATCCGATTCTATCTTATTTGTGAGTATGTTTTAATATTCTACGGAACAGTAAACTGCATGAAATTAAGTATAATTTAAACCAAAATCATGGAGTTATAAGATTTAACCTATATCTGTATGTAGGCCTATAAAATTTAGAGATATCGACTTTTAAAATTAAAACAAATAGGTTTATAAAAATGTACCTCCAATTTGTAGATGTAGAATGATTCAAGGGAATTTCACAATTCGTATGTTTATTGGCGTATTTAGCAAATGCCGCTCTGTATTTCCTCAAATGCAGGGTAGTTCGATATTTTACTAAATCAAATGAAAATTTAAAAGTATATAATTATTTCAATATAAATACTATCAAATGCATATAAATAATTATAATACTTATTATATATAAGTATGTATAAATCAATTAACAGCAACTGACTTTGCTCGTAGTATGCTGAATTTGGTCAGTGTTCCAGTACTCATTTGAGATCACAAAATAAACTGTGTTTTTTTTAAAGCTGACATAACTAAACTTTCAGAAAAATAAAGCTAATGAATATAAAGTAATTAAAAAACCGAATTAAGAGTACTTACAGGTATTGGGTGTGAATTTTCGTTCTTGTTCATAACAGGTAGTGAGTATTTACAATTTCTTAATAAAAAATCAAAATCATTTATACATAAATAACATTTTAACGAAATTGTTATAGGATTATTACGTTGAATAGGAATCAAATCGGAATAGAAACAACTTCGTTTAACAGAAAACTCCGTAACGACGACAGTCGCACTGTAAGTACTAAACGAATTTAAACATGGGATTAAAGCATCAATCACGGTTGAAGTAATTGGACGGGTTGAAGACGGAGTATTTCAGTGCACGCAAAGCGACAAAAAAGTTTTAGGGGTTGGGTTACGGGGAAAACTATGGATGGAAAAGGAGGGGGGGGGAGAGTCGCCATTTATTCGTCAGAACAATGAGCGCCACTGGTTACAAACCCGATTTTCCAGTCGCTCTGCCTCCATCCCCGGCGGTGTTCGAAGCCGGCACTCTGTCCAATTAAACCGGGCGACTGGGAGTTAATTAAATATCCCCTCTCTCCCCTTCCTCCTAGCTGGCGCCCTGCACACGCCAACGGCCGGCATAATCTCGTATTGTGCCGATGGGGCTGGGGCACAATCCATCGCACGGCTTGGACCTCCATCGCCCCACCATTTCGCTGATTTGCTAAGGGAACGGGGAGGGGGACCTTTACGAGGCGAACAACGGCGCCCCGGAGCGAGCATGTCCGCGCTCAGTTTTTACGCCCCGCACTGTACGCGGTCTGTGGCGCGCGTGAGGACACGGATATGCCATTAAGCACGCATGGCACGTGTCGACAGTGCATTAGCCAGCGGAGGGTTGGCTTGGTTACGTCGTTTACTTGGCTCCGCGGGTAAACGGTCTTTCGCCAACACACTTTCGCACGCGAGAAGGAATTTTAATGGCATTCGAATATTTTTAACTGATTACGATTAATTTGATGGACTTGTCAAAGCAGTACCACACTTAATGAAATTACTGCAGCCCTTCTACGGAATGTCATTTAGAGCTACAGTTATTTTTCCTCCCTGTTTCACACTTTCTAAAGAGTGTATTTTGCCATTCGACGAGACAAAACAAAAAATAATTAATATTTGAGATATGTTAAATCTAAAAAATGATCAATCCGTGAGCACTTGCACTCTCCTACACGGTTCTCCATTCTCTAACAAGTTTTTTTTTGCCTTGTTTATGTCAGTGTCAAATCAATATAAGATTCACTTGCATGTGATTGAGACATGTTGGCAACTCACCTTCCACACTGACGATTTCCACTGTGTTCAGTATAAACTGACTTGCAATCTCCCCAGCTTCATCAGTTTCAGGAGAGTGCCGCAATTTGGATTTTACATTGACATCGACACTGACCACCATTGACGTGTTCCTTTGAATCTTCATAATAACTTCACATCCATCCTGGTGGTTTTGCATTTCATCTACAAACTGTAAATAAGAGGACAAAAACTGGTACTTAATTTTACCTTTGAAGTTTAATAGCAATGGTGAGTTCATGTTATTATTAATATAAGATTGGACTGTGTCCATTGCTGACCATGAAACTAAATAAAAATAAAAAACGCGCACACACACACACACAGAATTCAAAACAGGAGGGGCAGATTACGATGAAGGCAGCATTAATGAAATTGAACATGAAGACATTGATGATACTGAAGACGATGGTGATTTTATCGATGCTCTGGACACTCAGCAAGACAAAAACAAAAAAAAAACCTTTTTATAACACCACAGACGGATAATTAGGATAAGCTGTTTCCTTGGAAAAAAAACTCCAAGAAAACAGCTGTTCCTAATTGTCTGTCTGTGATAAAAAGATTTTTTTCTTTTTTTCTTGCTGAGTTTTGTGCAAGTGTGTGCGTTTTTTATTTTTATTTAGTCTCGTGGTCCGGAATGCACACAGTCCAATCACACCATCAAATAATAGAGCTTAATTGTTCCCTTTATGCCTTATACACATACATGGTGTGTGTTTGGCACGCTTGCCAGTGTCATAAAGTCTATTTCCATATTCGTCCTCAGTATTTCAGCCTGGCCTTACTTTAATGGGCTACTTCTTGACATATACGTAATCACCAAATAACAGTTTAAAAAATGCAAAAAATTATTTATATTTAACTTTTGCTTTCATAAATATGACTTGTTATTTGGTGATTACAGGTGTGTCACGCGGTAGCCCATGGAATTAGTTTACTCTGTATTTTTTTTCATATGTAAAACTTAGTTAGCATTTGTTATTACGGCTGCAACATAACAGTAGAAGTAGTATGATAATGATGAGTTTGGGCCATCGGCATCTGACTTCAGAGCTCTGAGCTGTTCATGCTCTGTCATTCAGGTCGGCCGGTGGCCATTTCCCCTCAAAATTTCCCTTTTTCCTATCGAAAAGGTAGAAGCCCCTCAGTTGCAAAAACAATCCCCCCAAACCACTTTTAAGCCAATTCGGGGGGATTTGGGGGGATTGTTTTCGAGGGCAGAGCAGTGTCTGCCATATTGGTTTTATATGCACAGTGTATGCCAAATCGATACACGGGATTTGGAGCCGGACCCGACCGGCTGCCATGTAGTGACTTTACCCGACCACCATATTAGATCCAGGTGACTTTGACCTTGACCCCACGACAATAACTTCGAATAACCTTATGATAAAAGTAAAGTGAATCTCCTTACAGTGATGCAACCAGCAACACAGTGAATACACAACCTTTTAAAAAGTACTGTAGAAACTTCCAAAATTGTAAGAAAAATATGGCTTGGGTTTCATATGAAATATAAATGTTTATTTTTTATTCAGTGTAAAATATGTCACCGCAGTAGGTCTCTTTGATGGGTAAATTAATTAACTAATAACGAAAATGTCAATTTTTTACCCCAGAATGTGCGTATTTCTTCTCTGGTTAAATAATAAAATTGATTTAATTAAAAAATACCTCATCTAACCAGGTTAGCAGTTTTTTCCTATGCTTTTATATGAGAAAATATTCTCATAATATTTTATAGGTGAGCTAACATATCAGTTTATGAAAATAAATTACAATACATATTAAACCTGTTGACTGAATTATTAATTTTTAAATTAAAAATAATGTCAAATACAGCATTTTTTTCGCAACAAGATAAAGATATTAATTTATAATTTCATATAAATCAATCGCAGTAACGATAACATGTCAAATAACCATATAGTATTGGAAATACATAAGAATTCTATAATATACCTAGGAAGCTGCTGCCTTCGTATTGCAGTGGTAGAAAGTGTAACTACTTGAAGATGTCGAAAGACGAATGAACAGGGAGGGTGAGGTGATGATGTGTGCGATAAGAAGCCTGGTAATAGGTTGTGAACAGTTGCAAGAGGACTAAGCACCTGCCTACCAGCAGAGGCGGTAGGGACGCGTGTCTGCCTGTCTCTCTGGCTATCGCCACGAGCATCTGCTGCTGCCTATAAAAATTACAGTGATGCAAGAAATGCGATCATGAGCAACCGACCATTGCAGGTCTATGTCATTATGCCTGTTGTCATGCAGCCAAAAAAAATATCCTTTTATTATGTAAATCGCACGGATTTCACTCATCTCAGTTTGAAACTGAAATTTGGATCTGTAATTATTGTAAACATACAATTATGGAGGTTGTCATGCGTAAAACACAATAAAATGTAGGTACAGCACACACCAAAATTTTCAATATATGTACTTGTCTACACAATGATATTTGAAAGGAATGGTTATGTGGAAAATTTATGAAAATGTGATTGAAAAGGAATAATATTTGTGAACGATTAATAAAATTTTAATCTTATCGTTCACGCAATTTATGAAAAAATATATATAATTTTCTGTAGTCTTCCTTGAATTCACATTCTTCATAGAGCTGCAACTATCTGCACAACAAATGCATAGCATAACAAACTATACTAGAGCAGCTGTCATAATTCAAAAGAAAATAAGTTGTATTTCTTGTATTGATTGTATTATATGTGACAGAGTAATGTACATATTTTATTAAAGTCATAGTATTATAGTCTGAAAGTATTGTAAACATATTATATAACTGATTTGAAAAAATATTTTTGTGAAATTTTTGAATTTTTATTTGTAATGTGCCATAATTATAATAACTTTAAGTATAATTTTTTCATGTAAGAATAAAGACGTTACTATTTACTTCTAAAGTAAATATTTTATACTCTGTTTAAAGAGAAACTAAATACGCGTTATTTTCATTTCGAGCTGCAATCTTTGGTCCACTGGAAGAAAATACGTCTGACTGTACGGAAATTGTCGGACAAGCATTTGAAGTGACTGTACTGTCTTGCCAGGGGAAGGGACTGGATGGGGGTGACGCACACTAATTAGTCTGGCCAGCACTAGTCTCGCTATAGTCGGTTCACGACGGGAAGAAACTTTTGAAAATCAACATTTGAAAAAACACCCTAGCCGTTAGCTAC
>NQII01018564.1:0-12714 GCA_002778355.1 Clitarchus hookeri | reverse complement strand
CAGGGGATGGGAAGAAACAGCGCGAAAGGAGGGAGGGGGCTGGTTTTACAGCCGAGCCCATCAACAAAAGATGCCGCCTGCCAGAAAACTGAAAACAGATGACAAGAGAAGGGTGACATTGTGCACCCACCCACATAGCAAACCAGATGTTGACGTCTGGACGGAGGTCAAGCCTGTATGCATTGCTTATCAGTATGCATCAGTTTTTTTTATTTTGGACCCTTGAAAATATTTCAGTTTTGACTTAGGTTTATATTCAAAATTATTTAGTATGTATTTTAGTTATAAAATGCTTTCCCGTGGGTCATTAAAATTATAAAATACTTTTTAAGTATGTAAATTTCGTACATCAGTTTTGTATATTATTTCAAGACAAGTGTACACGTGAAGTTTCCCCAAGTGAACATAGAGTGTGTTCCCTTCAGATTCATTATAAAAATGTTCTATTATATTTAAGAGTGTTAAGAATAATTTCTATGTTAAAAATTAATTCTGTGATGGGAATTAATTTTAAATCTTCCTGTTGATAAACAAATTTTTTATACCAATCCAAATGTGTAGCAAAGCTCCCAAGCATAAAACATGAACGTCAATTAGTTTACATTTTGTTTTTTGAAATAATTAGGTTTTAAAAGAGTTTATAATTTGCAGGTAACATTAATCCGGTCTATTGCATAACCATTGCATGTATAAAAACAATTCACCATTTTTTGTTTGAAGCCTATCACTTGACTTTCAACAGCAACAAAACAAATAAACAACCTTGCACACTGTAAACTGAAATAAGTTAAAATTACCTTTGATTGTGCTGCACTTCACCAATACTATTGTTTATTTATAATATAGTACAATATTAACCTAAATTCAACTTAAATATAAGCCAAAAACTTTTTCACACATTGCAGCACATCAGTGAATCAGCATTACAAAATTAGCACATCTGTGATTCAGCACAACAGCATCATTTTGTGAATCGGCATAGTTCCTACCCTGTGTCAAATGTTAATTGGAGAACTTAGTTATTTATTTAGTATTTTTAATGTTTCAAGAGTAATTGATTTTAGTATGAGAGTAATGACTTAAGCAATCACGAGAGGAGCTAGTGTAGCTACGGCTTCCTATTCTAAAATTGGTAAAATTTTACTATAGGGGCTTTTCTGAAAATAAGAAAAAAAACTCCAGAAAGTGGTATATTTCGANCAGTAGTCCTGCCTGCCAGTCTCACTCTCCACGCAGCAATGCTCGCTGTCCGCACATTTCACTCCGGCTGGTCACTTTCGTTGCCACTCGACGCTCTCCTGGCTCGCCGCTTCGCTGTCTTGTCATTTAAGGTTGCAAAATCCTTCAAACTCCCAACACTCAAAAACTGTCGGCTCGGAGGCCCGTCACAGCTTAAATAATCATGCTGGCCCTGATCTGGAAGTTTCGTTGCACCCCGAGTCATGCCGAGAGAAACCAAGGCGTTAAACCAGAAAATTATTTCAGATAAACTCAGAAATTTAACCTGCCTTCTTATTTCCATAATGACCGAGGATCTTCCTTTTTGTTGGAAGAACTGAAGTTGTTTCTTCATTCTCAAAATGTGGCCACGAGCCGCTCTACATCCTTCAACCCTGCAGGAAATGACCAAGCAGAAAGATACAACGGCATCATGCGGGCAGCAGTTATGCATGCTTCGCAAATTAACGAACTGAAGGTGGAGCACTAGGAACGTGTGTTAGATAATGCCATGCATTGTAATCTCTCATTGTTGTGTATTGTAGCAAATTGTACCCCCACATGAAAGGATGGTTTTGCCTTCAACGAAGATCCTTTACTGGAAAGTCATTACAAACTCGGCTCGCTGCATTGGATACAGTTCTTTCGAAGAAGCATGTCAAACACAATAAATATGAACCGCTAGTGGAGCAGGTTAAGCTGGTAGAGGCTAATCCTCGGTGCGCTGCGGTGCGACACGCAGATGGGCGAGAAGCTGCTGTCTCACTGAAACGCCAAACTCCATCAGGCGATGTAACTTTGTCAAGAAATATCATGACTTTATAATTGTCATGTGGCAAGTTATGGAAAGAATGACTGCAGCGTGTCTGCCATGAATGACTCCGGTTCTTGTAGTCAAACGTCTGAATAGTGCTGTCTTGGGAGAAGATGAATTGTTAAAAAAAATGCTTCAGACATCAAGATGTCTTGGTTGATCTGTAAGAATAAGGGATCCTTACCTGTAGGACTATGAACTATTTTGAAGTGGGGGTGAATGCAGTGGAATTTAATTCTAGCTAATCATGTTATCTTTGTGGTTTATTCTTAACGTTCATGTTCTGTCTGTTCTATGTATGCTTTTTTCATCTAGAAAAAGTTTTAGCTGATAAAACCCCAGTTCAATTAGAGGTTTGTGTTGTTATTGCTGAAACTTAATGTTCTAAGTATTTCATTAAAATTATGTACCTGGCCTCGTTACGGAATTAACAAATGTTACTAAAATAATACAGATTTTTATGTTTTCTGCTTCAACTTTGCATACTATTTAAATGTAATTTTTATTTTATTTATCATTTTTTGTGAGTTGATCTCATTGTGTACCTGTTGAGTGAAATACATTTTTTTTTTTTTGTGAATAGAGTGGAACATTTGTGTATTGAACCCAGATGGGTTGAAAGTCCACATCCATGGAATATATTCTGTGGTCCCATTTTTTATTTATCTGCATTTCAAGACCACATTCATTGAAAGTCCACATGGGTGGAAATTTTTTGACAGTCCCCTGGAAAATGGTAGATAGGGAGTCTACTGTATTCTTAGTTATAATTAGCATAAAATTATCTGTTGCCGTTAAGTAGTATTTAACCTGATATCCTTGCATTCACTGAAGTAGGCATCGTATTACAGTGAAAACTGTTGTGTGTGGTTTTTTATTTTTATTATTATTATTATAGATATTGGGAGGCTTTGTTGAAGAATTCTTTGATCAGAATCCTATTAGCCAACTGGGCATCATCACTACAAGGAACAAAAGAGCAGAAAAAATTAGTGATCTAGCAGGCAATGCACGTAAGCACATCAAGGTGAGCACTTGAAAACGTAATGTTACAGTAGAATATCTTAGTAGTCATTTTGATTAATCCTGGTATGCTCAAAGTAACCAGGTTATTTATTTACACTAGGTTTGCATAGATTTAATTAATTTTCTTTCTAGAATTTTGGTGTTATGTATGTGGTATTGATAAAAATGAGTTCTCTGAATGTATGTCATAATGTTAAAAGATACAGGTAACATAATATATATACTACATAGTGTAATTTTTGTCATGAGTACTATTGAAATGCATTAATATAATAATTTATTTTCTATTATAATTTGTAACAAATGAGATGGTTTCTTTGTTCAAATTCAAGTTGGTAACAACGCTATTCCTGAAGATAACTTCCAAGCAACTAATGCATAAATAATCTTAAGCATTACACGGTATTTGAATGTTACACATTTTGCTAGTTGTACCCAAATTGTTTTAACTACCCAAAGTTTAACATGCTGGACTACCAACATACTGAAATGTTAGTTTTTGTACAAGAACTTGAAAACTATTATTGTGGTTTAATGTATATTCTAATTTGTAAAACGTGTTTGCTGTTTTTTATTATTTGTTTTACAATTGTTGCTTTTTATTATTCTTCTTACATTTGCCAACTTTTTGCACTTAAATACCAGGGAAAAATGTTGCAAAAATGTATGTCTAAAAAGAGGGTATCTTTGTGTCTTATGTGTACAGTGGGTAATCATAACTGCACAGTGCAGCGGTGGTGTAGTGGTTAGACTACTAGCCTCCCACCAAGTTGAACCGTGTTCAATTCCCGGCAGGGTTGCTCCCGGATTTTCGCATGACGGGTTTCTCAGGGAACCCTTGTTTCCCCACCCTTTCATTCTGGCACTGCTCCGTACTCACCTCACTTCACCTTCATCGGCTCTCAAGACCTCAATGTTAAGAGCTGTCCAAAACTCCTCAGTCACTCGATCCAGTTTTCAGAATATCCATGTCTCTTGTTATAATAGAATTCTGCAATTAAGGTGTTCAGTTTAAAAAATTTTAAGATTTTTCTCGCTATTTGTGCATGCACGTGTTTTCGTTTTTAATGTCTAAGTAATTTATACTCGAGAATATTTGCCAGAAAGAACTTCCTTTTTACCAGTGGTACGTCAACACTTTGTAAACGAGAGAAAATGCATATGTTACAATGTGTTCACTACGTAAGTCATGTTTATCCTTCAGCTTATGTTCCCAGGAAGTGCTCGTTTATGCAAAATGTCCATTAATCAAAACACATTTCCCCATAAGGAATAATGTTAGCAGCCAAAGTTAAGATACTTGATATTGCAGAAACACCTACACTTTGCATAATTTCCCATAAACGGTGCATTATACAAAAAAATGTATGGAATGAAAATGGTTGGAAAGATAATAAAGATCTCCAAGTTTCTGGGAGGAGTTGGTATTTGCTCATGATGCTCAGGGTCAACTGCAAGCCAACTGTTGAGTTCATGAAGCATGAACATTAACAGAAATGGATGTTTCAAAAATGTTTCCAACAGATGTGTTAGGTGCACAGTTGTCTGTGGAATCTGTTTTAAGTTAACAAGTGCATTCATTGTGAACGAGAATTTGATAAGTGGCCACATATGAATTTGCAATAGTTTTGTGACAGTTCAACACACGTACACCTAAATGAAAAATGTAAGTGAAAAGAATATATTGTGTATATTAATGATAATAATAATAATTTATTCATGCCCATTATTATTTGCAACACTTAACCCAGCTAGGGAAGTAGCAACCACTCTTTTAAACAAGTTGACTGTGGGATTTTAAGAAGAAGGCATGTTTCATACAAAGAAGTGAAATATCTCGCATTGATTTAATCCAGACAAAAAAAATTTCCAGCAGGTGAACAAATACTGATTAAATTAGTTAAACCAAGACCAATGCACGCTCGTACACACAGAAAATCAGGGCTCTTCTGTTCAGTCTTGCGGAGCTATGGTTAAGCCAACCATCTTTGCGTGTAGTTCTCATTCGGCTGCTCACGAAAACTGCTCATAGCATGTAGTCTGAAGTTGTGCACCCAGAGAAATGGAAGTTACTTGGCACAGTTTTGTCTGGTGTGTACGAGAAAGGTGTTGGTGTGCATAGAAGGTTTTACAATTTATTCTTTGTATAAATGAGATGCTCCACCGCAAGGGAGCAGCTCCTACCTGCTTGGGTTAGCTCACACACTCAAATGAAGCAACTTTCAATAGCTTGGTAGTGGTAGTAAAATGTCTTCTGAAGTGGGTGACATTGACATTGCTCAAGCTCTGACACACACATTTTTTTGTCTTATTGGGCTTATGAAGTTGCACATTCATATAAATGTTGAAGATTGCCAATAATTTATGTGCCTTATTTTGCATAAAGTTAATTTGCATTATCTACTTGGTTTGGGTTAACCAGTAAATGACACAGCTTTCCTGTATATCAGGGAGAATCAGTTGCCAGTGCAGAACTTAATAATTTTATTGTAGAGGTAGGTCATAAAGTATCAACATATTAAATTTTTATCTAGTACTCATCTGTAACAGATACTCTATAAACAATTAACGCTGGATCATCAGGAAGTTTTAGAAATAGTTTAACTTCCACCATTTTTTGCATGTTCTATTCCTTATAATCGAAATATTTTGAATTATATATTTATAATGGAAATACATTAAAATAGAAATTACAAATAAACGCACTTCCACTGGACCCCTTATTTACACAATTATTAATGAAATAATAATAAAGAGTATACCTGGATGATTTTACCATCTTTTATTGAAACCATAAGTTGACCACATAATGTCATTACCCCTGACAATTTATATTTGTAGAAAAAAGTTTTATATACGTATATAAGAGCAAGTGTTGAATGTTTTGGTTCCTCTAGTTGTAGAAACCCGTTCCACCTTGCAGTGACAGTGTAGAGGAGGTTTTTCATGTCATGGTCTGGAGTTCCTTTACTTTATGGTTCAACTGTTTTTACACTTCCATTAACATTTTTTGTTAACGTTATACCTATTTAATTTTAAATGTTAACAATAGCCTGAATTTTCTAATTAGAAAAAGTATTGCAATTTCAACAATTCATCTTTAACGATTAAGTTGGATCATGTGGGTATAACATCCAAAGTGCATCCATTTTTATTCATCTTTTACATGTATTGGTTGTCACACAGCAAAATTTTATTTTCTAATCTCTATTCTGTTGCTTTGTAACGTAGTTGTGTTCATCAATTTTTTTCTTCCCAAAAGTACTTTTTCCCTTAGAAAAATAAATAGCGCACTTTAGTTACATGCTTGTTTCATCTTCCCAGCACCACTTCTCTGCTTGACTTTTATGTAACTGGTGTTAGGATGTTCCAATATTTTGCAACATTTTTCTCAGGACAAGTTTATTTTGACAGAGGAAAAGATGTATCTGCGAGGTTTAAATCCTCCTCACTCTTGCTTATATGCATTTTGGATGTGCTTGTTTTTTCTTGGCCTTGTTTTGGCAATTGCGCAGATTGGTGTTCATATTGTAAATTTTCTCAAAAATTATAAGATTATAGTTTAAAGCTTACTTTTTGATTGCACGAATCACATGTAAGTTCATTATAACCTGTGAAAAGAATTCCAGGCAAATGAAGGTTCTTTCCTGCTGTTATTCTTACTTCTATCTTTATTTTGCTGTAACAGATGTGGTAAACTCCAGATTCTAAGACCTTTCATGGTTCCCAGGAAAAGGATTGTTATTTCGAGAGGGTCACTATTTCAGGGGTCTTAGANCAGATTCTAAGACCTTTCATGGTTCCCAGGAAAAGGATTGTTATTTCGAGAGGGTCACTATTTCAGGGGTCTTAGAATCAAGAGTTGACTGTACCACACATTACACCAACCCAAAACTCTGCATTTGTATTTTACTGATTTTATACATGCACATGTTTACTTACTGTACTGGTGAGAGGAGACGTATTGAGAAATTTTGTGTTTATGATACAGAATATATTGAATACTTTTTCACAGATGATGATCATTCAGTCAGATTTCTTCCGTCCCTTTTTTCATTTTCCTTCCCCTGCATACCCCCTCACTTTTACTTTGATNTGATCATTCAGTCAGATTTCTTCCGTCCCTTTTTTCATTTTCCTTCCCCTGCATACCCCCTCACTTTTACTTTGATCTACAAGAAAAAATTTTCTCTTCACAAATTATTTCAATAATAATTTAACAGGGTTGTTTTATTGCACTTGAATAAATGTATAACATGACCAAATTCTTTGCAGTTCATACAGTATGTACTACACCTCAAATTCATTAAAATGTAATGAAGTCACACTTTCTTTGTCCAGCCCTGCATTTTTATCATTATTCAGCACCATTTTCTTATTATTTTTCAAATTTTGTTGATTGGCTTGTACTTTAATGATTTATTAAAAAATATTGACCATCTCTTGCTACTTTTCAAGCAAAAACATTAACTTAATTGTTAATATGCAAAAATAAGAAGGCTTTCAATTGTTAGGAGGAAAAAAATTTTAATATAAATTGTTTCATATTCGGGTATTCTTGTATTACTGTGTGTGTTGTTGTGTTTAATGTATGCATGCATGTATGTATGTGTATATATATAAAATGTGATTCTGTTTGTAGAATATTCAAAAAACAACTGAAACACCATGTTGTGGAGAGCCATCACTTCAGAATGCACTGGAGCTTGCTTTGCGCTCACTCAAAATGCTACCAAGTCACGCGAGCCGAGAGGTACTTGTCCTGATGGGCAGCCTGACCACCTGTGACCCTGGGGATATAACTGTCACAATTAAGGTAANAGCCTGACCACCTGTGACCCTGGGGATATAACTGTCACAATTAAGGTAAATCGTGTTTTCATAAAGTTATTTATGTGCATGTTCGAACAGCACGATTTAATTCTTGTATCCTTACAGAGTCGCTACGTAAAATCATTCAGTTCTTTAGTGTGTTTCAAAATGCAGCATTTTTTGAAGGCAAAAAACTCTCTGCAGTGTAATAATACAAAATAGAATTTTTAGTGTGCTTTTAAGTTTTACTTCCATTTATTCTCTTATTTCTTTAATTGATGAATAAATAGTTTGTGAAAGTCATGTCTTTGTGTTGCTTGTAATTAAAAATTGAGTCAAATATGGTTTAGATATTTAAGTACTGTCCTTATTTCTGTAAGTTGAACCTTGCCAATAATTGGTCTATCTTTTAGCCTAGCCATACCAGTATGCCACACATTATGAAATGTATCTGATTTTTCTCAATAAAATTAAGATACTGGGAAATAAAATATACAATAAAACATTTTAGTAATAGCACATGGAACATAACTAATCTGAAAACCTAGCAGTTGTTAAAACTAAGACTGTATACAAATATAATATTACAGTAAGTGAAAGTCGCAACGTTTCTCGGCAGAACCTGAAGTCTCATGGTGTGCGTTGCTCGGTGATTGGCCTGGCAGCCGAGGTGCATGTTTGCCGCCTGCTGGCCCGTGAAACTGGCGGGACATTCAGCGTCATTCTCGACGACTGCCACTACAGGGACCAGCTGAACCAGCACGTGGAGCCCCCGCCTGCGGCCACCTGCCTGGAAGCATCGCTCATCAAGATGGGCTTCCCACACCAAACTATCTACGAGGGCAAGGAGGCACCCATAACTCTGTGCATGTGGTCAGTGTTGCCTTTGTTACGTAACAGAGTTGCCTTGCTCTAAGTCCCGCTTTGTTTATTCTGTCTGTTTTATCATTTTCCCACGATCAAGCCATGAGACTACTGACAAGCACGTATGCTTCAGGCACATGACTCTGAAATTGTTGTATGTAATAAAATATTTTGTGATCACACCAATTCTCACTCTGGTGTAAAATAAAAAAGCAATTTAAACATTATACTTTCAATAAACCATTAAGACAAGAATGACTTTTCTTACCTTCAGCCAGAATTATTACCAAAACTCCAGAGAACAGTCAGCTATTTATTCTGTGACCCCAGGAATAACCCCTTTTTTTGGGTGATCACAAAAATTATGATTAAATAGGTTGAAATTTTGAAGTGAATATCCAAAAATACAAGTTTGTTACATTTATTTTGTTCGTTACACATTGTGATTCTCTTTGCGAGCGCTATACATACTTGCAAGCAAGTCAGATCAAAAAACCGACACCACTAAAGCAGGCATTTGACTCCATCCTCCCCCATATCCATCTACCACTCTAGCGATAAAAATCAGTTTTAAAATATGTTTGCTAGTGATAGGTGTTATAAAATCTTTTAAGAGTGGTTAAAAACTGTGGCCAAGGTACTTCAGAATGAATATCATCTAAATGTATGAGGAAATGGAATGACAGCAAGAAGACATGCTGAAGCAACCCAGCGACCATCCATCCACAGACTTTCTTCCCCCCACTTGGTTAGCCTTGAGAGGGAGGGCACGAAGATGCCATGCTAGTGGTTAGGCAACCACACCCCTCCTCGCCAGCCGGGAAAGGGGAGGAAATGAGGTTGCATTGGCTGTGTTTGGTATCACCCGAAGATGGTGAAACTTATCCCTCCAAGCCAAGTGTTTGCATTTATGTTGGCACCATGGCAATGGAGGTTATATTTGGCTTACATCTGCCTTTTGAAGTGATCAATAAAATTTTATTACAAAACAGTTGAGAATGTCGAATAAATACAGTCATTAAGGTTAGTTTCTTTATGACCTTCAATAATTAATAACTCAAAACCACATCCTCTGAATTTCCCGTAAGATTCTACTTGTGCTCCAGTTATCAGTTTATTCATAAAACTTGTGTCTATTGAAATAAATTAGTATTTTAATAACAAATTGTCTTATTTTTCCACAAGAAGCTACTGAAAATGGAATCTGTAAAACTTACCTGCCACACTATGTTTTAAACCTTTTTGGCGACAAGATGAAGTCAGGTATACACCTCTAGGGTATCATTTTATTTAGAAGACATCTGCATATTGAATTAAATCAATATTTCATTAAAAATCATGTTATTTTATGCCAGAGATAATAAAACACAGATATAACTATAAAAAAAAGTATATGCAATTTTTAAATTTTTTTTAGTGGTCAAAATTGGTTAGTTTTGAATTTACTAAGCTAGCTATTTTGCAAAGTCATTCTCAGGAACCAAGACATCTTGTAAAATTAGGGGCTATTGTATAATGTGTAATTTTGTCATGAGAGACATTTAAAAACAGCTAAGTACAATATTAATGCAATTATTGCATATAGGGGTTAAGGGTGGGTCAAAATTAGTCTGAATTCGAATACTCATTTTTTTTTTTCCTGATAACCATGATAGGTTATACAATCAAGAGTTAACTACATTTACATTAAAATGTATATTTGCCTCATTTTTGAAAAACAAAGGGTAGCCTGGAATAGTCTAGGAGTTTCATATTTATGGAATGGTCCAGCAGATACACGAGGTCAGAGAGGACTATAGGTAAAATAGTTTGGGAAATGTACTTAACAATAGTAACTTTTGATAGATGTTGGTATGTAAGTATATCTGCAGCATGCCATCTAGTCTGTCATACTGTGTATACCCACCAACTTAGTTTAAACTTCTGGTATTTATCAGCATTTTTATAAACACTAGATCATCTGTGTTACAGAATTGTTTCACTTATTGATCAATATAAAGAATTTTTTAATCTTTGTCATTTAGGTGGTTTAAGGGGAAAAGCAAGATTAGTAACAAGACTCATGGAAATATGAGGGAATTTTTTACAAGAATTTTGGTAGCGATTCTGAAAACAAAACGTTATAAGTAAGCTGCATTCCATTGCTGCTGCTTCTTCATCTCAGTTAATCCCATGAGCTTCGAAGATCTTGTCATGAAACACCTTTCAAATCTCCATGCTCACTCTGTTTGCAGCCACATGGATGTACAAGATGGAGAGGGCAGTAAGCTGAACTGTGGGAGGTACTCGTGCCCGCAGTGCTGCAGCAAGTACTGCGAGCTGCCAGTGGAGTGCCGGGCGTGTGGCCTGACGCTGGCCTCTGCCCCCCACCTGGCCCGCTCCTACCACCACCTCTTCCTAGTCGAGAGCTACCAGGAGCAGGAGATAACTGGTGACAGCAACAGGCCGCACCACTGCTTTGCCTGCCAGCGCCAGTTTGTCGAGCAGGACAAACATGTGAGTGTCACATCTTTGTGAATGACAGTACAGTGAAAACTCCCTTAATGAATATGTTGTGTGGAAAAATATTCTATACAGTGAAAAATAAATTTGGTCCCCTATAATTGTCATAAGAACAATACATTTTCACCTTTGTTGTGCCATACATTTTCACCTTTGTTGTGCCAAATGGTAGTAGGTTTGAAATGGATAAATTTACTTTATGATACATGATTCATTATCTCTAGTATTGATTTCTAAAATATGTATTTGAGTAGTCTACAAGTCACATTTCCGAAATATTGTACCCTGTTTCATTGTATAATCGTCACCAAATTGCATAATAGTTTCACCATAAATTTTTAATACTAAAAAAAAAAAATTTAAAAAAAGATTTGTCTAAAAGTTACAGTCTTTGTTCACACGTTCCCACCCATGCCAGAATATGTTGGAACATGCCCTACACCAGAAAATTCTGTGAGAGAGTAATCTCTCTTCTAGCCATCCCTTCCACAAAGCAGGACAAAACAATTCAAAATGGTTGGTGCTGTGGCGAGTTGTAGCTGAAGGTAGTAGAGTACAGCCAAAGTGTTTCTCCCCCACCAAAGAGTCATTTCGTCTCATTTTAATTGAGAAGTTATGTACTTCACAAATGCAAATGGGACCCTGCTTGGAAGAAGTGTGATGCTTGGAAGTCTCGCATGTAATTTTTAATTTGTATTTTTTACCAGCTTGGTTGGTAAAAAGGTTGAGTGGCAACTCCAAGAAGAGGCAGAGGGTGCATCAATAAAATTAGTAGTTTTATTTCTGGGTAAATTTTTTAGGGCTACAGTCAAACCCTGTTTTTATGAGTACCGGATTTAACGAGGTAGCGATTTTATGAGACCATTCTCCGGAACAAAAATTTATGAAAAAAAGAAGAAATCCTGAATAAAATGTAAAAAAAATTGCAATGAAAACCGATTAAAAATACGTTTGCCAGTCCACAGCGATAAAATATATGGGTTTTAATATCGCTACTCTTTAATTTGTACGCTGCAATATGAAAGAAAAAAAAACCTTAGAATCCATTAAAAAATGTGGCAGTGGTGTTTTGAAACGAGTGCACCATACGGCACCTGAAGGTTAGCCTGCCAGGTGCTGCGTGACATGCGACGTCTCAAAGGGATTTTGTCCTTCACCCACCCTCTCCCATTCACCCCTCTTCCCCCTTGGCTTATGGATACGTTTTTTGATGCTTTTATAAGTTTGATTTTGGCTTCTCTTTTTGGTTTTTGAGTTCGGATTGCATTTGGAATTGACTGTATTGATTGTTGATGACCTGCTACGCTAGTTTTATTGGATTTATGGTTTTGGATTGATATTTTGTGCTTTTGATTTGTTAATGACCCGCGCACGTTTTTTTGGCTACGAATAAAGAAAATAAATATGTATGTATTATTTTTTTATAGAATAATAATAAAAGTGACACTTCCTTTGCGCCATGTCGGCTTAACAATGGT
>NQII01018561.1:7570-18045 GCA_002778355.1 Clitarchus hookeri | reverse complement strand
TTTCTGGGTATGATACCGTGACGAAAAATGGTTACAGAATTCTATTCCAAACAAATAAATTTTAACAACGAGAGTAGCAGAATCAATATTTTACAACTTTCATTAACGTAGGAGAGCTGATGCATTAAAGTCTTTGTTTTTCTTGTATAGTAGGTGAACTAATATTTTGTTCCCTACTGGTGCTCGTTTAAAATCAGCAATGTTTTTTGACTATCTAGCAGTTAAATAAAGTTAATATTTTAGTTTCCAGTTATTTTTTATTTCAGAAATGACATAATTTTCATTAAATATCCCGTTTACTACATCCGGTCAGTAAAGGCAGTTTATCACCGACATAGTACTACATATTTCCGCCACCAGATGTCGGCCTGTTTGCTAGAAAACGCGAGTATGCTCGGAAGATAATTAATTTCAGAACTTGTTTTCGTGTTAGTGTTCGTCTATATTATTCTTTTTGCATGTATTTGCGTATGTTCTGACTTAGTTACTCGTCCTGTTTTCTTTCGTTTAGTTTTGCACATCTCTTAACTGAATTCCTTGTGGGATTATTTTTATGTTTTAAGTACCTGTCGACAACAGTCTTGTCTTGTCCACTTTTCACGTTTTTTTATGTCATCACGTGTGTTTTAGATGGCGACAGCTCTGCAATGGTGCATGTGCAAAGTACTTTTTTATTCAGTAAGACAGTGCCAAGATCCAGTAGCCGGCGACTCAGGGAGTAGAAGGGCGACTCCTGGAAATGGAAATTCCCATCAGTTCTCTCCCTTCCACTTACCACAGTCGACGTCAACGGCAGCGACAGCCAGTGCACATCTCACGCGGGCGCAACGGGGCGCATTGCCCAACTCCGACGCGCGGCGTGGCTTCCCGTCGCCTTCTTCCCCGCCTCCCTCCACGGCGCGACGTCTTCATTGAGGCCGCCGGGGCGACGACTAACACTTGTTTACAAGCCGCGAGAGAGTCCCCCGATCCCGTCGCGAGATTGCTTTCGCTACCCGCACTAAATCTTCTTACCTCGGGGCCCTCTCGTCGCAGCACGTCCGCGATGAAAATATACCGCTTTGTCGAGGAATTCCCCTCGCGGACAACATGCAAACGAGACGGCGGCAACACAAAAATAAATTAGGACGCCAGGGGGAAAAAATTTACCCGGTGAAACAGTTTTCCAAACGACAAGGTAAAAAAAAAAAAAATGAACCAGCCGACTTGATGTGTTTCTCGCTGCTGGGGCACTGTTTTACACGGCGTTGTTGCGTCAGAGGTGGCCACGTTAGAGCGCTGACGGACGCCGGGACACCTAACACCTGCAGACGCGCGACGAAGACTTTGTTACGTCAGCCGCCGTTAACTGGAGGCGGTAGAATGCTATTCGGAGTCATTTAGATTAAGATCTTCCTCCCGTATATGTGCCCACACATCAGGAGAGCGCAGTATATTTTATTTTGGTCACGTGCTGCGAACAGGTGAGATCCACGGTTGTCCGTGTGGTTAGCGAGATTTCAATCTGCAGTTCACTCCTGAGAGGGACTTGCTGTGATTGGCCGATTCGTCATCGCGAGGTGGGCGGTGTCACAGTAGCGCGCATGGAAGCGATATTACACTAAACTTCTTGGATACACCCACAATTTATAGGCTAACGCTAAATAGCTCTAATACACAATATTATATAATTAAATTTGGTTGGCACCACTTAATACTCAATCACAATTCTAGGATAATCCTAGACAGGCTCTGCTTTCGTCAAATGTATGCTGCGTGTTGAAACCGTGCCATAGTTTAGTCATTATCCCTTAGAGCTTATATATTTTCCTACGCGGATTTTGTGGTGATCACTGCACAAGCACAAGGGTTTTCTCCAGGCACTCCTCTCTCATCTTCTGTCTTCATTCTCGTACCTATCCACTTCTCTTTCGAAATAATTCCGTGGGAACGACAGAAATGCTCCTCTGGTGCGCCAGCCAATTGCGTTTAGCCGTAGTTTCTTCAGTCGGTAACAGGTACAACATCCATTTCCGTAAACTTAGCCCACCTTCAATCACGACGGAATATGTAACTGTTCATTGCAATTCCCGAAAGTGAAGATCGGGAAGGTTACCAAGAGAATGGCCTTCACATTGTCGCATCATGTTTTAAAAAGCTGCAAGTCAAGCAAGTGTCTTCGAAGATTGCTGAAACCACGTCACCAGACTGTGTTTAAACGTATTTAGTAGCTCGCGCACTGGAGTCCAGATACATTGTTCGTGTGATTGAGTGCGTGAAGAGACGTGGGCGGCTCTTAACATCGAGGTATTGAGAGCCTATGAGGGTGAAGAGAGATGAGTATGGAGCAGTGCCGGAATGAAATAGCTGGGGAAGCCGGAGATCCCCGAGAAAATCCGCCGACGAGCAGCACGTCCAGCACGATTCTTACATGTGAAAATCCAGGAGCAACTCCGCCAGTAATCAAGCCCGGTTCACCTAGGTGGGGGGCGAGTAGTCTAACCACCACACCATCGCGGCCCCACGTTTTTTGTGTACGAGTTCACGGTGGTTAAGTGGCTAGAGAAAATTGCTTACATAGAGGGGATAACGCCTTTACTTTGCATTCAGAAATTTGGCTGACGTTGCCGTTGGCCTACGAGTTTTCTCGGGGTACTCCCGAATTACCCGCCTTTGCATTCCTCCTCGCTACTCTATATCCATTTAACTTTACCTCATTGGGAGCCAATTACTCTGAAAAACGTCCAACTCTCTGCTAAGATTTCCACATGAAAACATATAAGGCGTCTTATTCATGAGGACGAGTTTTAGCCGACATTTCAGTGACTTACTGAGATTTAAAGCATTACAGAATTCATGATTTTGGCCAATTCACGTAGATGCCTAAGCCGACAGCTGCCTTACTCTAGCTACGTCATTTGGAGAACACACGCGATATGTGCAGCATTTGTTCTGCATTAATTAATACGATAGCTCTACTAAATCTAACCAATATATCAAATTATTGCTGTTTTAAAAAAGCATGAAATCCGTATAACGTACACAGATAAAGAGGTTTTGTGAAATTATTTCTTCCCGGAACATTAAAACGAAATTCGCAAATAAGTCCATAGAAAATGATTTGGAGAAGCTGATTAGAGACGGCTTTAATGTAAAATATGTGGCTAACGAAAATAAAAAAGAAACATGTAATCGATGTGGTTTCAAGAAATGTCTATGATCAAGAGAAACAAATAAATCTGACCAGGGTATCAGACATCCTTAGAATCCTTAGAATGAAACCCTGATATAAAAGGTAAACCACATAAAGACAATCTAGCAATAATTATACAAAAACAAGTAAACGGTATTTGCAAAAGTATATTACCTAGATAACGAATATCTTGACAATTATTAAAAGAATGAATAATAACTCCTGAACACATAAATAATAAAGCCTTAAATAAAGCATGAGTTAATAAATGAAAATAAGCCAAATAAATATAACCAAAAGAAAGAATAGATATTATCAAACCCAATTGACTTAAAGTGGATAATGCAATAATCCTCTTTAAGTCAAATTCAAAATTAGCACAAAATTCAGATATAAATATAGTAATTAAATAAATAAATAACAATAGTGTAGATAAACCACTATTAATATATAAAGGTTTAAATCGGATTAATAAATATACACCAGCAGTAACTAAAGTAGATGAATGTACTAAAGAAGATACAGTGTAGTTAATGGATTACTTCTGTTGAAAAAATTAAAATTTCAAAATACTATAAATAAATGAATGCTCAACGGTCCTTTTGTATAAATAATGACTACAAATACATATTTTATAATATTTTTCTTTATAAAATGTGGTTAATTATTTTACATTCAACGAACTCGGAGAAAGAAGAAGAGGGTGTCTCCAAACTACAAGCATTAGTTGTGAAAATTTATTTTAAGTTTCGGAAAGTGGCATTTGCTTACAAACAAAAAATAATATATAACGAGAATTTTGCCTCATGAAGCACATTTGTGCAGACGTATATTTACAATTAGTAGTAACACCTTAATATTGCGAAAAGATTTCCGCACATGCCTTCATTACCCTACGGTCACATCATTGGTTTTATTATGCTTATTGGCGGCGTGTCTTTGAGAGAAGACATCCTCTTTCTTGACTCGCCAATCACAACTGGGTAGTTCTGATAGTGCAGATCTGTGATTCGCGGGCGGACACCTATGACGCGTAACACGGAAATAATCTTTTCACGAAAGTGGATCTCAGCTACAATGTTATGACATACAACTGGTCATGAAAACTTTTCGCGTAATTCGGGTACCCGTAACAATTAGTAGACGATACCGTATGACAGAACATTATTATAAACAATAATGTCAGTGTTTAATATTTCAATGAATATCGAAATCAAAACACAATTCCAAACCAAAATATATCGAGCATCGTAACACGAAGAGTTTTCGCACAGTCGTGCTGAGCTACCAGACAAGTAAGTTAACTCCTGAAAAACCACCCTTGCAATGGTCTCGCAGCTTTAAAGCACTTTGCGGCTCTTAGTGAAGGCATTTCATCAGGCTTGAGCAGGTGAAGCTTCAAAGGGGAAAAAGTCATTACATGAAACTAATTGTATACAGTTACACAAAGAGACAGTTTTCATTAACTGGAAAGGTGAGGTGTATCTACATACTCCCACATGACTAGTATATGAGTGACTCCTGTGAAGGAGAACATTGCAGCGTTGGAATAGTTTACTGCGGCATTCAGTTCATGTAAAACAGTGACAGCGGGCGAGAAAGGATTTCAAGAGATAAATTACGACGTTTACAAACACAAGGTTTGCAAGGCGAACCATCCTGCTTTTGATTGACGAGTACACGAGTTGGGACTGAGTATACGAACCTGGCTGGTTCGTTGCGAGATGGATGAGAAGCATTTACTATACAGTCTACCACCAATACAAATAAATGACACTTTAAGTAGTAGAGGAATATTAAAAGAGCGTGGGCGAAGAAGCCGGCCGACGTTGCCCTCTCAGACAAGGAAAGATTTAAACCAGTTAATGCAATATCTGACAAAAATAGCGTCGACCTGAAATTCAATGGAAATAAATAAAATTCTACATTTGTGTAACCAGGAATATTAATATTTAAAGCACTATTGTATAGGCTTCTAATTGTGACTGTGGAGCTAAAAGGTGACAGACTTAAATTATAATTTCTATGGATTTGCTTAAAGAAATTGACACAAGCAAGAAATATTTGTAACGAGGAGAAAGTCTTCGATCAGAACATCGATTTGCATATAGCACACGTCAGATGGGCGTATGGGAAGAGGCTGCGAAGAAACAGCATTGAGCTGAAAGATGAGACATATACAAGGTGATTACAGTCCAATATGAATTAAATCGGAAAAACATTTAGTAAAAAAGTTTTATCCTGTAAATGGAAAATAAAAAATCAAGAATATAAGGAACGTTGCGTGAGATGCAGCCACAACTGAAACCGCTTACGATGAATCACTTCAGAACATACAGGCTGCTATAAAGAATTATGAGTTCAGCATTTGAGGAACCAAATATACGTTCTTGGATATATTGTGGGAACAAAATCCAGAAAAAAAAAACTGGCTATGCAAGGCTTAAAGTATAGATCAAACATTCAACAGTAAACAGGACAAAAAGTAGGAGCTGGAAGAGACAAGGGTTGGTAGTAGGTGGAATTAAATTGAGAGATCTTCTGATAGAATATCTGGAGGTAGTTAACGTGTGATTTTGAATACATAGTAGAAAGGAAAGGGATTACATAGCAACGACTCGATAATGTAAATACCAGCAGTCCAGGGGCATTCCCAAGAAATGCAGAATAAAATTGTATGCTCTTAGTATGCTCAAGAAGGCGAATGACAAACATTATCGTATTGCTATACGAAGGAACGTGGAGATGCGTATTCAAAATAGTTGAAAATAAATTCTACTAAGTATGCATTAAGTGACTGTAATGGTTACATCAGAGTATATAGGTTGTAGATATCCTGAATTGATTATGGATGAAAACCTCACATTATCATGGCAGACAAACCTGCCTATGGGTCCCAACAGTAGAAAGCCTAACCAGTTTGCTGTTGAGAAAGTGTTTGAAGTTTTTTTTTTTTTACTCCGGTTGTATGCTTTGATGTAATAAGCAATTGAGCTAACTGGCGTGATGTAGTGGCGTGGGGCCCAAATCACAGATATATATATAAAAGGGACCAAGGGGCAATTAATGTTAAAATATTTAGAATTGCTAGTATACTAGGGTAGGTTGCGTGGCCTGCCGACGTATGCGGGAAACATCATTGTTAACTTGCCGCTGTCGCCGCATCTTAGTATCTGGTCAGCGAGGGCCATCCATGACTCATTTATTGAATGATTAACTGCTCAACCCACGGGATATATTTTTTTTTTGCACTATGATTGAAACTAGTTTATGGACAAGTACGTACATAACACACCATGTAGCGCACGCGGCACCAGAACTGTGATTGTCTGCGAATTGAGGCTCTGAAAGTATTTCTGGGGAGACAAAACCATAGGACCGATGGTTATGATTCTCAATTGTATACACAGAATAAAGAATAGGTTGTACGCTTTTTTACGAATCAGAACACTCACCGTTAAATTATCACTTTCGATATCTCTCCATTCCCTCCGACAATCGCGTATCCTTAAGCCAAACGAAAAATAAATTTAACACTGCCATGGCACTAACGACTGTATCCATGCGTTGATTTCGTTAAACTGTTTTATTTTAAAAATCGATTTTTTGTTACGATTGTTATTTTAAGTATATTCGTGGTTACTTACAACATTTCTGAAACCCTGTTTAAGCTCTAATCTTGGCCTACTTCATTTTGTATCCTCCCACATGTAAATAAAACGGACAAGTGAAGGGTGAAACGCCGAGGAGAAACAAATGTTCTGTATTTGTGCCTTGGGCAGATCTGGTATGTGACTTGTTGGTGGGAAAGTCTAAGTTATTTCTTGAATATAAAAGAGCTTCACTGAACCATTATCCGGGTGAAGAATACTTCCCATTTCGTGCACGGAGTCTAGCAACTGAAGTAAAATACTACTTAGATAATAAGGTAGGGCTTCACGTTTCATCTCGTATCGCGGACATTAAAATCTAAGTTTTTCGAACAAGCGAGAACGCGGAAGAAACCGTCCATGGTATGCGCTATGGGACCATGCCGGAATTCGGTAAGAGTAATTTCGTAAATCCATGGAAAACTGAAATAAGGTTGGCTATGACAGGGCCCAGTGTTGCAAGGTAAACTGGTGCTTGCTCGCTGCTGTACATTCTCGGTGCACGCAGCAGGAGCCAGCAACCACTGTGCTGCCTAGGGAAACCGAATGCATTCCGACCACTCACAAGCGAGCAGCAAGGGACCCATTACATGCGTCCTGCGGCCTCAGCTGCCAAGCTACGTGCTAGTGGTGTACACGAGCAAGCGACAGGGTACATCACACAGCCAACGTCAGCTTACCTTGCAACAGTTTACCACATGTCGCTGCTAGGGTCTGAACTCGGGTCCTCCAAAACGCGAGCCAATGCGTCACCGCTGCGTAACTGAAGAGTCGAAAAAAGCAAACTTTCGAGTCCTGCAGCTGTATTTACCTCGACTAAAAACAATAAACATTGTGAAAAGAATACTTTGCCCCTAATTATCATATGGGTCTCACTGTAAGCAGCTGTGTCTATTCTATGTTCGTAAAAACTTGTCGAATATTTCAACGTAAATATTTTTTGATGACATAAAATGAAATTCGATTTTTGGTTGTCGCTTTATAAATTTGGTTATTCTAACATACATGTGGTCGTTGAAAAATATCAAAGCCAGTGATAATCGCTGTAAACAACCATCTGTTTACTATATATATTCTTCCGTAAAATATTATTTAAAACTACAGCAACAATTGACTATGCTGTATCTTTTCCGAACAGTTTGCTGTATTAAAACCCTATGGCCACTGCTTAAAATTCTGAGCAAACAGAAAACAGCAAATCTTGTTTATGCGGTTTTCCCATCGCCGTTGCAGTGCTTCCTTACGGTCGGACGTCACCTTGAAGTGTTAACTTTTGTTTTATTAAGGAGGCCTCTTGAGAGGGTAGTGTTCATTCCATCATCAGTTTTTCTTACAAATCTTCGTAATGAAAATTTACGACCAGACATAACAAACCAAAACTAGAGATGACGTAGAGAACTACTTAACGAAATTTTTAAAACCTGTACGTTTTGAACTATACCTGCACTTTCGCAAGTGGGATTTACATTATTATATAAGTAGGTAATATTTGATTAGGGTTACAGATGTGAAACTAATCATGTGAGGAAAATAAGTTGGATTTCGAAATAACTTTTAAGATTTTCCTTATGCATTGACAAGCTTGGTTTTTAAATATTGACTCCAAAAATTAAATTGCGATGTAAATTACGTAAATCTAAGATGGAAAGGATACTTGCGCCTTAAATCTCCTCCCAAAGCAGTCTTTCGTACTTAAACCAAATACCTGCCGGATGAGATTCATTTGAATCCTCCCTAGCATTATTTAACAGCAAACTATAGACCAAAGAAGGGAAGCAATTGTTCATTCAATTCATCCCTAGGAACCAACCGGAAGCATGGTAAACACTGAACTCGGCGAAGCAAGCGAAATTTACGACTGCTTTATTATCGAGTTTCAAAATCAAAAACTACTACTCCGTTTGTTTAGACACCGCACGTCTCGCATACTCTACTTGGTGAGCATTCATAAATCTTTAATTATCTATAGTGGAGCGACAAGTTAATTAACATTTACCGTGGCGATATAACGTGAAGTCGTTCGTAAAACTTTCTTTTTTAAATTCGCCGAAAGAAAAATCGATTTATCATCGGCGGTAGATTTATTTTTAAGGCCTCCATCAAAGTATTTTCCTCAGAAGTATCTGATACGCTCTATAAGGCTACGCAGGTTAGGCCAGCGACGTACGAAATAATAACCAGGTTACGGGTTATGATATCTTGGTTTATTATGCTTACTTTCGTGGACCTGAAATATTTACTGGTTGTGTTTTAATGCTGCTGAACTCACCTACAGTTCGAAAGTAGAAGTGTGAAGAAAGACCACTGACCGGCATAAAGAAGAAAGGGAAAAACAACTTGCGGGTGGAAACAGTTAGCTGTATCAACGCGCTCTCTTTTTTCTTTTTTTAATATGTCATCGTAATAAATACGCCTTCTTTGTAGTGAATAATTATTACCGCAATTAGCATTAAAAAAAGCATACAACGTTATTTACGTTACTAATATAATTATCGAGAAACAATAACCCTAGATGTAACATAGGTTTAAAGCGACTACATTTGTCTCGTTTACGTTCCATACAGCCACCAAGCTGTATGATATTTTATGTACAACATCCCGATAGAGTTTTAGGCATTGGATAAAGGCCTTTGAAAATTTCGCTTAGTCGTTCAAGAGCGCTTTTTACTACAGCAGTGTACTTTGTCACTGTAACTGGGAGGAAATGGGATGCAAATTAGGACGGCCTCAGGGTAGTTTTTTTAAAATCAGGTATCAGTGACAATGTAACTCTGCAAACATTAAATCACTCTGTGTATAGCCTAGCAAATTCAGCATATGCATTCAATCAAAATGAAGTACATTCCCAAAGAATTACACATAGTATGAAACACCTAGATGCGTGAATGGAACAATTTTTAAGCGAGCAGGTCAATTATGAGTACGTGCAAGTTCACCATTCTGCCCTTAACACGTTCCTGCTGATGGCTGTTACAGCACTGATTTTATTTCACATTTCCGAGAGAGGTGGAATCGCAAAGTTTAGTTTCCTTTTCTAGTTCTACGTATATTCGGGTCACGTGGAAGCCAGATAGTTTTGGCGTGGAAAAAAAAATGGAGTTATATCAGTAATTAAAACTCACACTTTTGTTAACTATAGAAGAATACAAGAATCAATTAAAACATTGAAACGATATTTATTGCAACGCATTGCAGAGAGAAAGATTTTGTTAAATTAAATCACGTTTGTAACCAAAATAATAGTTTGTATATGGCATTGAAATATTTTGTTATATCCCAATAATTTTTTTGTTCTTATCTGGTCGACCCAAACGAATATTTGGTTGGTGCAACTAAATATTTTTTTAGCTCTACTTACATTATACTGTTTCTGTCAATTAAAAAATATTATAGTCTGACCCGTGAACCTGGATTATATGCGTCTGAACACAACGCCTTCGTAACCTCAGCTAAAGTGCCTACTTATAAAACTAAACTGTTTTTCAATATATGCTATTCAAAAACTGGACGACGTGCGCAAATAAATATTTCAAGTTTTACAGATTTAGTTTTTAATTTCTGTTGGACTTGTTTAATAATCGTAAAGCATCCTAATAAAACATCAATAAATGCACTATCAAACACAGTCACTATTCTGATTGTCACAAAAAAAT
>NQII01018560.1:0-10526 GCA_002778355.1 Clitarchus hookeri | reverse complement strand
GGGGGGGGGGGAGGTCTTGGAGGTAAAAGACAGTGTCAACCTGGGGCTTGTGTCTGGTCAGCTATTGCGTTAACTGGAAGTTCCTACACTGAATGAGTTAATATCATCCCTTTGTTGTCGGGCCATTCAAGCAGGCAGTACTTCATCGGAGCTCAGATATTGTTACGAAAGCGTCCTCTGTTCTCTAAGCATTATATAGCGCGAATCATTAGTGTTGCTTTACGTCCCGTCTTCAGGGAAGACTACGGGCTCCAGTCAAGAGTGTCGGCAAAGAGCTCTTATCCACTGCATTTGAGGGCTCAGGCACAAGGGAGCTATAAAGACGATATGGGAACCTCATCAAGTGCTCCATTGCCTCTGCTCGCAAAACACTGAAATGGCGTGCATGGCTTCCCTTCATGCTGCTTGCAACTTCGTGTCTTCTGTTGGCGACCCTGCAATTTCATTAGTTTAATGTCACGTGGCAAAGTTTAGTGCTGAACCCTGTTCAAGTTTCGTAGATATTTATTAAGAATACTTCGCTTTACGCTATGCTGAAAGGGCTTCATGTTAGTGTTTCCTACACACAATCTGTGGTAAGGATACTACTCCGGACTAGTCTGAAACTTGTTTTAATTTCATGCTGTTATGATTGGTCCCGTTCAAACTCCCTAACCAAGCAAAACCTAAGAAAAGGTGCCACAGAGTTCACTAACGCCAAGCCAGAACGATTGCAGACACGACAGAATAATGGCGCGAAGAAGCCGCAAAACTGCTGGAGTATCAAAACATCAGATTAAGAATGATTGCAGCAAGTCGACGAGGCATTCACACAAGACGCCCGGCAACAGCGAAGATGCTGATCCAAGAGCATTTCGGGGAAGTAACACAAAAACAGAAACAGTCCGCCTCCAAAGCACTTAGAGAACCAATCGGAGCAAAGTTCGTCAACGGTCACGTGGTGAGGCGAGAAGTGTGAAATAGACATCAACGACCAGGACCGGCGTCGTCTACTAAGAACATCAGGCCAGAGAGCGGCTGTTCCTTGGGCTGCTTCCGTCAGAGGGTCCGGGTGCGAGGCTGGGGTAAGTTCCCTTCCTTAATATGTGATCCTCCCTCTTAACTAATAGACTTCCTTAAGTCCTTCTCCTCTCACTTCCGTTGGACTTAACTTTAATTGAATATAATTTTATACTTTTATAACTTTAGATCAAGTAAATACTTTATTAATAATTTCAACCAATCCTTTTAATTATCTCAGCTTATCCTGTTGTCCTTAAACTTAACCTTGCTTAAGAGTGTTATGAGCCACCAAGGCTCATAACAATGGGTGGATTATAACAATGAGAAGACCGATTACGAGCATTCAAAGTAGTTAACGTCAAAAACGCGTACTTCGAAAAATACTTTGCAGTGTGTTTCACACGTTTAGGAGGCGAGCATACCCCTCGACCTAGAGAAAGTAGGTAGGTAGTTAGGAAGTCGGGCTTAACGTCTTGTCGACAGCGAGGTCATTAGAAACGGAACAAGTTGCTCAGGGAAGAGAGATTAGGGAAGGAATGGAAAGGAATCGTCCATGGCCTTTGTTAAGGAACGATCCCAGCATTCGGCTGGAGTGATTTCAGGNAGGGAAGGAATGGAAAGGAATCGTCCATGGCCTTTGTTAAGGAACGATCCCAGCATTCGGCTGGAGTGATTTCAGGAAACCATAGAAAACCGAAATCAGGATGGCTGGACCGGGATTCGAACCCCGATCCTCCCGAATACGAGCCCATAGTTTAACAAGTGCGCCACCTCNATCAGGATGGCTGGACCGGGATTCGAACCCCGATCCTCCCGAATACGAGCCCATAGTTTAACAAGTGCGCCACCTCGCTCGGTCGCCATAGAGTACATTTATCTTCACAGAATGTTAGCGATCTGCGATTATGCTCCAATTCTACATCTCACAATTCCTGAACTCGCTGAAACGGTGGCAATGTTTGTAATAATTTCCCTGCTTTGCAAAAAAATATTTGTCGTGTATTCTCCCTAAATAACTGTATTTACGAAAGCGCTGTTCCACCAACCTGGTATTTCAGATCAACGTGCAATTTTCCTCCCGTGCGTGCGACGCTGAAATCTGCGTTCGCTTGCGAACTGAGGCTCGCAAAGCGTCAGTACTGCACAACTATTCGTTACCACCGATTAACCGCAGGTCGACAAATTGCGGGTAATTTAGCCAGCGGTAACTGACCTCGGATGGTGCTTCACGTTGCAGCTTCGTGATTACAAGGCGCGTTTCGAATACCCTCCGTTTCCACGCCGCAATTCAGCGAGAGCGTAATGCTGGGATAACAATGGCGCGACAGACGCGACGCGAATAAAAATAATTTTCCCGCCAATCAGGATCGAGACGCGTTTGACGTCAACGCGACAGAAATCGCCCGCGCGACAAGATTTCCGAACAGAAAATATTTCTAATTCATCCGCGTCGCGGGCACGAGAAGTCTGTGTAATTCTCTCTAACCCACCATATTTTTGGCGGTAAATTTTTCCATACGCTCTCACTTACCTTACTTATAAGCAAAGTAAGTCATTTTTATTCCTCGATGTAATTACAGCCATATTTTCACGCTCAAATTAACAGCGGAAATGGAAAGAATTTTTTCGAAAGGATAGTAAAATCAGGGAATAATGGACACTGAAGAGCCAAAAAAACTGGTATACCTGCCTAATAACGCGTAGGGCTCCCCGAGCTCGTAGAAGTGCCGCAAGACGACGTGGCATGGACTCGACGAACGTCTGAAGGTATGCAGGACGCAATTCACACTATGAATCCTGCAGGGTAGTCCACAAATCCAATCGGTGCCAATTGGAGAAAGGGTTGCACGTCTGTCANCGCCAATTTGAGAAAGGGTTGCACGTCTGTCACGTTTAATGATTCTCGTCAGTCGTCGTTTGTCCCGTTCTTTCACGATATTTTTCCGGCCACAGCGATGTCGAAGATGTGATGTTTTACCGGATTCCCGATATTCACGGTACACTCGTGAAATGGTCGCACGCGAACATCCAAATATTATCGCTAACTCGGAGATGCTATGTCCCATCTCTCATGCACCGACTATAACACCACCTTTAAACCCACTTAAATCTTCATAACCTGCCATTGTATCAGCAGTAACTGATCTAGCTGCCGACAGCATCATGTTACTCTGATTGGTTCCATACCTCTGTTATTTGCATACACACGCCTATACCAGTTTTTTTTGGCTCTTCAGTGTATAATGGCTACCATAAAAGAGGTTAGTGTGTAGTGGCAAGTAATCATTTATAAATAATATTTAAAAATGTTGATTGCGAGGTGGTAGAATCTACTGTTCACATTAACGCGAATTTTTGTTGTCGCGTCTCACCCTTCGCGTCGCATTTGTCGCGCTATTGTGATTCCAGCATTACAAGCGCAGCTCCTCCGCCATGGAGCAGATGATATCTACGCCGGAGCTTTTAACATGGACGGCGATGTAAACCGCCACGTTTCTCGTGCCGCAACAGGTATCTGAAACATGCGCAGTAAAAAAAAAAATTATGTAAGCTGAACTGAATTTTTTTTGTAATAATGCAAATGTACTTACACGAAAAAAAAAAACTTTTTTTTTTGCAAACCTGTTGTACTGGTACTTGTGCAAAAACAGGATTTGTAGAACGACAGAAACATTGTTGCAGTAATACTGACACTTGGTTGAGCCCACTGACAACCTCTTCGAACAAGACCAAGCGGTTTGTGCTAATAGCGGCGAGTCAACAGTTCCGGGAATATACTCAGCGCGGACAGCTGTCCCGACAGAGCAATGAAAATGTTGACGTGTGCTGAAATAGTCCAAATTTTTTTGTACTCTATATAGCAATTTGTAGTTTTATTTGGTTTCAAAATGTTTACTATTTTGGTTAGAAGCTGTACATTTTATAGAAATCATCTTTACTATACTGTTTATGGAATATTCGTAATCCAAATAATTATATTCGACGTACTAAAATTGAATGCCATTAAAAAAAATTGTGTAGTGTGACATTCCTTTATTCATCTTACATAAAAATTACACATATCAGTAAAACATCGGACCGCATTTCAGACACAGCGGGAGGTATGGTGACGTGCAATAAAAGCAATAAAATTGTTTCTTGTGTTATAACCCAGATAGCTTTTACGCTTGCGCCGATATTGCCCTTTTACTTTAATTTGTCTTGCCGAAAAAGCTTGTCATATCATTTTTAATTCAAGCTTGATTAAAGCCAAATTTCTGCTTGTAGAATGTCAAGACAAACTTGCGCCAGTTTTACTAATTGGGCTTGCAACAAGCTTTGACTGTGGAAGCTAGTTAGCTGGATTGGAACTTGATGACTTGCATAGAAAGCTTGATTATAGCTTACGGGCCTGTCATGACACATTTGATTCAAGCTTGACTCTAGCCGATTATGCTAATAGGGAAGCAGTGATGAAGTAACCATCTGTTGATATCCCATTCCGATTTCGTACACACGATTGTTTAGGCCTACAACATTACGCACAGATAGGTTCTGTACTGTTGACTATATATTGTTCACGGTAAACTGAACACTTTTTGAAAACCTTGCCCAAGATCTACTTGTATGTACATTGTGTATTCTTCCACCGTATGTAAAAGTAGCATTCCAATGGACCTGCTCACTTTATTTATGCGTCGGTTTAGTGAAATTGTGAAATCCTTAGAAAAGTAAATGTTTTACAAATTCGATAATTCTTACACTTATGAGCGTTAAAAACCTCGAAAGCAAAATAAATAATTTCAGTGTTCATTAATGTTTACCTAACACTTTTAATCCAACGTTAAGGGATGGAATTACTTTCCTTCCGTCGTTACCAACTTTACTGGGCGCATGCCAGTCAGTGTTTTCGTTAAAATATATTCAGATAGTGGCTGCAGTGGCAATTTTCAAGTGTTTATTTCAAAAGTGTTCACTGTACTGTGAACAGCCTTTACAAGGCTCAATTATCATTGATCTTACCTGTAAGTAATTTATTCGTAAACCTCTCTACTTTTCTTGACGAACGATTCGTATTATTACTACAGAAAGGGTAAGTATTCAGAAGCGAAATGGTGGAGCGGTAACTTTGATGTAAGCGAACTCAATCGCTTATTGGCCGCGCATAGCAGTGGAACCGTGCCTTGGCTCTGATTGGTTGTTGCACATTATGGAACATGCCCTGTTGTTTGGGCTACCGTCTGGCAAATAAGTCTCCGGGATCCGATTGGTGAAAAACTTTCCGCTATATTACTGGCCGGTGAGGCAATTTTGCTGGCTGGTGTGGTTGGAGTTCGCACTACACGCCCCATAGTTCACTTCTGCATTCTTAAGTACTCTGTGATATTACTACAGCCCAATGGTGGACAAACTTTGTTTATGATGTGCCACTTTTAGAATGTTTTGCTATAAGAGTGCCACAAAAAAGAGGCCCATATACTGTTATTCTAAGATCAAATAATAACTGGAAATGCTTTAGACATCAGCGTTGAATAGCAGAGAATTTTTGACGGAATAATTTGTTTAATAGCACAATAACAATTATGCTAGTAACAACTTCTAATGTAATTTTTAGTGAAACACAAAGTAAGTGGTACAAACATATCCCCTGCTGCGTGCCACTAAAACAACGCCCACGTGCCACAAGTGGCACTGTTGGACACGAAGACTTGTGGACTAGAACAATGTTGAATGACTTAATCACGCCAATTGTTGTGGTGATCTTATATAAGCACATGGTTGTGACAAAAGCCTGGCGAGCTTTAGTTATGGGGTTATAGTGTTTCCACTGTGAAGTTCGGAGGAGTTGTTCTTACTTTTCGTGGCATTTACTTGGTTCACAGATTATAGCGCCAAAATCCAGAAATAAGAAGGCATACGAAGCCATGTTGGACACCTCAGTGTTACCAACACTGCGGCAACGATCTGAAATTAATAAATCCAATTTTCATAATATAAGACCCATTAAAAAAACGAAGTCTATAAACGAAATGTCCCTAAGAATATGGGAGCGGAAGAACTCTGATGGCCAGCCCGAAGTCCTGACGTCAACCTTAGGATGAGTTTGGAAAACCGGTTGAAAGGCGCAAGGAACAGTCCAAAAATACACCACAAAGTTGTCTGTAATGTTGGAGGAGGATCTGAAAGAAGTTCATTCCAACAACTACCGTGAATATGTGGAATTTTCCTCGAATAACGGAGTTTACGACAGCGGTGAAAGTCTTATCTACATCACATTGTCAGAACACCAAAATAATGGCTAGTAAGTTATTAGGATGTCTGGTGATTTAGGATTATGGAAATATGCCAACTCGTGAATTACAGAAACGTAATGTGAAGAACTGCATTTTAAGTACTTAATATATAACAATAGGTTGGTTTTATTGACTAAATCCTTGATTATACTTTAATATAATAGAATAACAAAGCCATCACATACAGTAATAGTTTATACAGTGTACAGTGTTCTAATAAAAAGATGCTGGCCGTATTTCTTTAACAAAAAAGATTATAAACCAGAAAAATCAGTAAATAGGTTAAATAATTGTTATGCTATTTATGAAAATATATAAAGTATAATTTTATGATAACAAATTTATAATGTAAACCATATTTCATCTTATAAAAAGCCCTTGTTCAAAAATGTTGTTAAAAATATTTCTCCTACAACTTATATAAATTTAACTATTTTGCGTGGTTTTAGGCCCTAAATTTTTGAAAATTGTCAATTTAAATTTACAAGCAGAGAAATTTATGACCTGTTGCTCTATATGATAGTAACCAAAATTCAAATAACTTGTCAATAAATCTAATAATTTCAGTACATTCATTAAGTAGTTCAAATTTAGTTCTTAAGCCATCTTCCGTGAGGCAGTCGGTTGCTGCGCGCTTGTCTGCGGTACGGGAGGTTCTGGGTTAGAATCCTAGGTAAGGCATGGGTGTTAGTTTAAGTTAGGTCATAAGTTAGTGTGTAAGCCGTCTCCTGTTAAGCCTTCAGGCATAACGCCGGGAGACGTTAATAGGCCTTTTCCAATTTCCGCCCGAATTCAGTTGTTAATATTATGTCTCGGGAATTTGCAAAATCCGTGATCATAGAGTACTTAATAATACAGAGGAGAAACAGTCGCATACGACGCGAACTCAAACCGCACACACCAATAAAATGGCGTCACTAGCCAACAACATGTCCGAACGCCGTTCGCCAATCAGCGCTTGGTATTCTACTTGCCAGGAGGCATCACAAAAAATAGAGGGAATATTTCGCAGCTAACATGAGCCAATCAGACACAAAGCCAGTCCCCAGAGCCTCGCGCAGCAAATCAGAGAATGGTTACGCCCGTATTGAAGGAACCGCCATGCTATTTCGTCTCTGTATAGTTGTCTACTCTCTAACGATATCGTGCATGTATATTGTTCCACAAATTTACGTAAAGCCTCGCGATTGAGTGCCTTCAATGTGACACATGTTGAGTTGCCAGGCCCCAAGACGTGGTTGGTGGAGTGGAGGGTTGAAGACGGTAGTCTCACTGACATTGTACACGTATTCCAACCACCTAAAGATCAAGGAAAACGGTAACAACGTATTTTCTCTTAAAACGGTTCGCCTGCCGGCATAATTTTCCTCTTTTATTTGGCCGAGAAGCGTGGGAGCTATAAGGGTTACACTGGCACGCACTACCAGAGCGCCATAGCCACTATGCGCAGGGCTCTGAACTGGCGTGCAGTGTTCTCGTAGTGCTGCGTGTACCTCTGGGATTTTTAGCGGTGACACTATCATTTTATTGATGAAAACGCTGGCAAAGTTCAATACAGGCCCCTATCGTAGTTTGGCTTGTTTTCGGCTCGGTTAAAAAAAAAATCAGCTTTTAACTATATTGGAGGGCTGTAAAATAATATTTATCGCATGCGTGGTAACTTTAAAGTACCATTAATTTTTGGTCTGGGGTTTGATGTCTTTTCGTCGGTAAACATACTAGGAGAACGTTTAATAGTTTTTTAAATTAACAAAAATTTCAAAAACCGTGCCATGCAGTTTAAGCACTGGGCAGGTGCAACCCTTTCAAACGTTAAGCCATTTATTCGATTTCGGTGGCATACACCTATTGTCCTCGCAGTTTCGCTATCAGTGTTACCATTACTGACAACAGGTATTCATAAAAAGTCTTCAGTTTGTGGGCCACTCGCTTCTATATGTTTACTTTTACGAACTACGACTACACGACCCTTAAACTTCCGCGTCGATAAGAACGTGCTAAAAGGCGGCGGTCGAAGGGATTACGCTTGTGTTAACATAACTTCCAGAGTTTCACTGGCGAATTTTTCGGGCATTATATGCATTTATGTGTAAAATGTACTAATGTATATATGAATATGTAGGCATGCGTTTGTGAACGCATGCATGCACATGTGCGTGTGTGGTCGTGCAGTAGTGTGTCCGACACACATTAGAGTTCGATGGATCGATCTTGGCCAGTTGCACTGGAGCAGGTTTTATTTTACCCGAAGTGTTTTTTATCGTCATTCCTTGCAGGCACAAGTAATCAACGCTGGGATTACGATGACTTCACGTTACACGTAACACTTATCACGGTTTTCTTTCGCGTGTAGGTAAAATGTGGTCTTTTCGGGGGTCATTATACGATGTATCACTTATGTAAGCTTCAAGTACTAAATAAAAATATTTCGAAAATTAATATTTTGCTTTTTGGATTGAAAATGTTTTAAGTTATAATCGTACGAGTTATAACTTCGACGTGGCCAAGAACATATTACGAAAGTTTAAAATTCACCATTTATTCAAACTATGAAAACAGATAGCTGGATGTAACCTCAAGAATGAAATGCACTTGGGGATTTCAGAAACGTTATTCGTGATAATATGCACACGAATTGTGTGAGGCACAGAGAAAATTATTTCTAGCATGCAAACGGAATTGCGGACATTAGGGATTGCATTGGAACACATTTTTACGTTTGTGAAACATAATTTTATTAATGTAAACATTCCAGCTATGCATAAACACTATATTTCCGAATTTCTTCACACTTTTTGAATTAAACAGTTGAACAATCACCCTATGCATTACGTGCTTGTTTGTTTCCTACATATGTGATGCGTGACAAGCATTTTATACTTGTGTAACAAAGTACCTTATTATAGGTTAAATTGAACATTTTCTTATATTTTACCTATTATTTGAAATTTCACAAAACGTTTAGCGTATTCCCCGTTTAAAACAGCCGCAGTGGAGGTGTGCGACAATTTGCCTCAGGAAATGCTTAATGTTCGTGTTTTTGGCATGCCTCGTTGGATACAAGCGTGCCTAAGGAATTGTGTGTGTCCTACACGTTGTTGAAGTGTGTCAATGCATCTGAGAAGACAATTTTTGTTTTAATCGAAACTAATGATATTCCTTTGTTGCAGTTGTTTTTCATTTCAGTTCACATGCCTTTTGTTTATTTCATACTGGGACGATGTAGACACGTATTGTGTTTTTGTCAACTTTTATGTGCACTCTAAAAAATTATTTGTAAATTTACGAGATCAGTGTATAAGTACAGTGACAAAGCGTGAATGGTAAATTATTTTCCCATACATGCATGGAAACGTTCCTACAGTTGCTCAGGAAAGAGTCAAATGCAGAGGGAAGTCCCCAACTTTGCATGGTAGCAATGCTAAACATTCCCATATTTTCAGCCTGCCTGTAATATTATTTCCATACAATTTTTACGTTAAAAAGTTCCATTACAGTATAGGAAGTGTGCTAGAAATTTTTTGCAGTGTGCTCTTAGGAGTACAACGTGAAATGTAAACTACTTTTACTCAGTATAACATCCTTGATTCTGATATATGCTAAACTTTTGTGGCCAGTATAACAGATATATAAAACAGAGAGAAAATAGTTGTGTTGTTAATGGTTAGTAAAAAATAGTTCTTATGCAAAATATCACGTAACTGAGTGCATACGAATGCGGTGCGTGGTCCATTTGGTGTAATTTTCTAGACTTGGGTAATATTTGTTTGCATAAGGCGGAGGAAATAACCTGGAAGTAGAACTTCAGGAGGGCTTCATAGAAGTTGAAAGTAAACGTGAATGAACTATGGCACGTATACTTATACTTAAAGGTTGCAAGTTATTGATGTCACACACACACTATATATATGGATAGTTTTCAAAATATAGTTCTTCACATCTGCATTAAAAAACTGCAATCCTGTTGTTGCTTGAAATTTCGCTACGCGAAGTGAAAATTGAATATTCCTGGCGGATAATAAATAAGAAGGTTAAAATTCACACAAATGAAACCCTTCTTTACTCCGCTAGCTGTTGCAAAGCAATGCCTTAAATTTAAGACGGGGTACACCGATCGGCGTCCCCTCTCAAGAAGTTTCTTCTCTCTCATAAATTTTATTTTGGTGCAATCAAAGTCAACATTTTATGGCGCATAAAAATGTAGAAATATCTATAGCTTAGAAGCAAAAACGTATGTACATATCATAAATA
>NQII01018559.1:0-13130 GCA_002778355.1 Clitarchus hookeri | reverse complement strand
TGGCTCTATAATGGTATTTATAATGTTTATGGCAACCAAACTGATTATTTTAACGTACATGTAAATAGCGCCTACAAAATTCATGCAGATGATGCCGGTATAATCAAATAAATCATCATCTCAACAATTTATTTTCGCATGTTTTATCGTGTCCGAGGGGAAAAAATTCCAATGTTTGAAGGAAGAGCAGATTAGTTGAGTGAACACAATTTTTGTTAGTGTAAACAAATACTCTTCAAATAAATTTGGTATCAGGATCCTTCTCTCAGTGCAAGTTTCCCTGCAGAAATTTAAGAAACGCCGAGAGTACTTTTGTGATCTGATAAGTATTGCCCAGTGCAAGGATGAGACAATTAATAAAAAACCTGAATGTACAAGTTCTTGTGAAGGTCGTGTGACGCCAGTGAAATGGGACGTCAGCGGGTGATTCAAGGTATGCANTGAAATGGGACGTCAGCGGGTGATTCAAGGTATGCACTCTCTAAAGATACTTTGATGCAGAACATATTTGGTTTTAATATGGAATAAGATGTATGGCGATTCCGCCAAACTATAAACAAAATTATATCCTCAATTAAAATTATTTTTTTTGAAATAAAATAAGAATTTTTCGAGTTCTGAAGTATCGAACTATGTTCTGTATGTAAGTAGTCTAAAAATCAGCGAGAATATTTCAAAATTGAAATTCATTCTTGATCGTTTTTATTATACCTTCAATATCTTTGCTGAGTGTTTAAAAACTGTTGGGTTGCAGATACACAGAAATATTTCAAAATTGTTGATCAAAGTTCTTAGCGCTGACTTTCACTGATAAACTATTAGTGAGTTCAGTGATGAAAAACATCACTGTTTTGGGGTCGCACTCGAATGCATGACGTCATAGTTGGTACAACAGGTCTCTGACCATGATGACCTCCACCGCTTACATGTTAAAGAAAGGAAGAGAAAAGTGCGTTCAGAATAGAATGTATACAACGTGCAACAAGAAGGTAACCATCTTCATTGGAAACTAACGCCCGTAGTTACATGTGGGCTGACAAGAAAGCTTAACCCGCATGACGTCATACAGTACACGTCTCATGCGGGCTTCGCAGGGTTGCCATTGTTAGCAGCGAAATATCGCCACATGCTTCACACGCATGCACAATGTAAAAATAAATTTATCTTGTCAATACAAAATATTTATGTGTTCAAGCCAAAATTAAAAGTTTAAATTATTTCTTACAAGTTTATAAGAAAGAATAATTTTTAGTTTCATTTGAAGTAAATAACATTTAAATAATGTCTGAATATGAAAAGGTTAGCAGCAGATTGAAATATTATTTTATAACAATTTAAGTTTAGGTAACACGTTGATATATAGGCCTATGGTGGGTTGTATGATATGTTGGATTAAAAACTAGCATATGTTATTACCAGCCAGTTTTCGTTTGAGTTTCACGCATGTGTAAGAGAAAATGATTCAGCGACATTGCTATTACATTTAAGTTTTATTTTATTTAAAATGAATAATTTAATATTGGGCTAACTTAAATGTCGGTATTCTTTATATTACCAGTAGGTTTTTGTATCAACATACGTAGGTGCTGCTAGATATTCTCTATGGGTTGGGCTACCATCTGGTACGTAAGTTACTGCAGTCTGCTTTTGGTTTCTTCACACATTTTGAATGAAACCTTTTAATGATCATCCCATGTATGACGTGTTAAATTATTTCCTAAATATGTCATGTACAATAAGTGTTTCATACATCTGTTAACATAAAAGTGTCTTATTTTCGTTAAATTTTACTTTTCTTGTATTTTATTTACAAATTATAATAATCAATTTACAGTTAATATAAATTCAAACAGGGAGGAAAAGGGTGTGCTGGTAATGACAACAAGAAATAGTTATCATGCAAAATATTATTACACTTAGTTGTTAATTAAACTTGGTGTTATTTTCCAGACCTAGCTTAACTTTTTTAGCATGAGGCGGAAGAATTGTCTGACAGTAGAAATGAAGCAGGTCTTCAGAAATGTTTGATGTAACCGGTAATGGACTATATGAGCTGAATAGTGAACGATGCTGAGCTATGTTGCTGGCCAGTGGAGCCACTTTCCTGGCGTGTGCGGCTAGAGTTCACCGTAAAAGTGGCGTCTTCGTTTCTGCATTTTTAAATATTCTGTCGTTGATTTGCTTGCACATGTAGCGGAAAATTGTGCGCATGTACTAAAGTTCCCCTGGAACACAGGCATCCCTAAAACATTTGCACACCAGTGTATTGCAAAAAAGCCTACGCGAGATGGGAGCAGGAGCAAGTGGTTGTAATTAAAGTGTTAATTAAAGACGTGCAATGGAAACATCACGACGTACACGCGCAGACAAACAGCAAAGTCTACTCTGACGTGTGATCACGACTTCATCATCTGTACATGACAGCCACAGACACGAGTCAACAAGGCTATCGCAGTTCAAGATCAGGAGTAGAGCAGACGTGTTCATTATCTCAAGAGGTTCGTCGTCAGATACTTTTATAAGTATAATATTTGCATTATATATATTACTGAGCACATGTCTGCAAAACGAGTGATATTTAGTGGAATACCGGATGAGCTAACTAGTAAACCATAAAATGATATTGTTATTGATCAGTATGTTATCAATGTTTACGAATTTATGGAAAATATCTTTAGTAATAAGTTATTTTAGTTACCGAAAACACGTATACACTTTATAGATATTATTGGTAGATAGTATTAAGAAAATAAATGTTATAATGATCCGTCATTTTTAAATAAAGCTTCCGTAAAGAAACAAATTTACAAATTCAATAAATTACGCCAGTAAGGTAAATATCAAATAAAAGGTATTTTATTTTAAAAACATTTCGTATAAAAACTTACTGAACTAAAGTGCGTTTTTCGTAACGAATAAAAATACTTTTCAAAGAGAAAAGGGCCTTAGTGGAAACTGATGACAAATAGAGACCAGAAACATTTCCATAATGTCTTCAAGTAGTTTAATTACAGGAATGGTCGTGTCGTATGTAGTAATACTTTGCGCGCTCCCACAAATCCGCAGAAGAACGAAAACCAAATGTCATGCCACCCAGTCGCTGGTCTCGCGCAAACAAAGTGGCGGAGAGTTTCAACAACGTGGTGACCGTTGTTCACCTATCAGCACCTATGAGACGAAGGGTCCAGACTTTCAACAACGTCGATAAGCCAGTCAGACAGAAGGTTCGTCCACGCAGCTTTGAGCAGGTAAAACACTGCATATTACGTCTACATTAGAGGGCCATTACTATAGTCAGCCTAGGCAAACCAACCTCTCCTGGGGCTAGTTATTGAGAGGCTACGTCGTATAACCCATTTGAATACTGTCGACTCATCTGCTTTTGTTGCAATTGTGTTTATTTATTAATAATTAATACTATGGGACAACCGTTTTCCACTAAAAGATTTTGTAAAAAAGTTATATTTTAAATCAGTTTAGCAAATCTCAGTTTTCACTATTTCAATCTTTGCGAGTCTTGGTAGCGGTCCTGCAAATGACAGACGTTCAGTATTGGAGAGAAACTATGACAGACTCTGTAAAACACCTAAAATAACGCAATACCAGTGACAATAGAAAAGTTTCATATGTTCTCGTAGGATTTGGAAGTGTTTTCAGCTTTCGTGGAGATCCATTCGCAAAAATCAGTTACCCAAAATAACATTAAATTTTCTCTTATGTACTGCATATATCACTAGCGTGTAGTAAGCAGTATTATTTATATGTTAATAAATATTTTTGTAAATATTAAAAGCGCTGTTGTTATTAATCCATTAGACCGCCGCTAACAAATATGGCTCCTCCAACGATACAAAACCAGAGCAAGCTCTTGCCGTGGAGTGAAGATCAGGGTGGTCGTGATGGTGTAGTGGTCAGAGAACCTTCCCACCCCAAGGTGATGCCGGGCTCCATTCTCAGTGCAGTCACAACTTGGGTGTTTATATTTGGAAAACGCAGCGGACGTTGCGGTAGCCGGTTATTGTTCTCAAGTTCCCCCGCTCTTGCATTCCGTAGTTGCTACACCTTCAGCCCGCTTCATCCTTAATGACAACGGAGACCTCAACTACTAGGGGTCACCCAGGTGTCTCGTTGAGGCAGTTCACCCATGACGTCACAACTCCCTACGAGCAGTATAGAGTGTCAGTAGGAGCAGTATACACTCTAAAACCGAGATTGTTAAAAACTGATCCAAATCAGCGAATTTGACTTCTTATCTGTTGAAACTGCTCCACTGGAATCAGACATTTTCTACTGCTTCATTTAGTTGTTTGGATTCACTGGTTAAACTGTTATATATATTGACTCTTAGTGAATAGCACTGGGTGGTAGTGAAACCTCAGTGCATTCCACTAATTCGCCGGTATAGTGCGGCTGTTTAACTTAAGATTCAGTGAGACCTTCCTACTGGTGGAAATAACAGTGTAACAGAGAGTAACAGTCAGGGGCTGCAGACAATGGCAGGGAGGAGAAGAATTCGCCAGTAATTGTGGGGTCACCGCGGCTACCATGAACTTACTCACGTGATGACCCCTGAGGAGGAGATCTGGCGAGGTGGTTACCGCGGTAATGGTCGTCATTACCTGCGAGCGGGGAAGGGGGGGGCCTTCGAGCAGTCTAGCCATTACCACGAACCAGGTTATTTAACATGATGCCTCGATAACAGCGTACAGGTGTGCGCTCTCTTCCTCGTGACTGTCGTTCATTAAACAAACCCAGACGCGTACCGAGGTAAAGGTCCTAGAAGAGCTTACAGAAGCAGATGTTGCCGTAGACTCGAGATGAAGTACACCGGGCTTAATCCTCAGCACGTGTCCCCAAAATTAGCTTCATTATTGCCATTAAAGATGTCAAAATCGCGCTTTTAAACAACGTGTTGCCTGCTTGAATTTACTGTGTCTTTTCGTTGGGCTGGTTTTTAATTCATTTTCATATTTATTCCACCTGAGGCCGTCATTTTAACGAAATAACCCAACACACATCAATAACAAGAGGTTAACTACATCAGTTTTTTTCCCCGCAGTTGTGACAGGGTTAAACACATTCGCGGCAAAATATTAACATGTATTACGCGTAATGTGCTATGTCATGTATAACAAATATGGTAACAATGTAAATAATAATCTTAAGAACTATCATCAATACGTGCATTATTGAAAATGTCATAAGGCTGACCTAAATATGGTTATAGGCCTAAATTGTTAACATTTGTACAAAACTGTTTTTGAAATACGAGAAAATTCTTTGAACAGCTGAAATCAGTAAACAACGCATTTGACAGTTAAAACGTAGAAGCCACATGTCAGTGTTTATGTTTACATGTAGCGGAAGGATACGTAATTGGTAACCAACAGTAGACCTTCAGCAGGGCTTCAGAAAAGTGTGAAATAACAGTGAATGGCCTATATCTTATACTTAGGGGCACCCGTCTTTCGCAGGAATATCGCACTAGAAGTTGAAGTTCAAACCACTACAGCTCATACCCACTTCTGTCATTGGATGATTTTAATTGCTACACGTCTTATATGTAGACATATGCTACGATCACGGATTTTCAGAGAAGGAAAAATTTAATTCTTATTGGCCCAGTGTAGTAAGAAAATACCTTGTCTCGCAAACGCGTGGTCAATAACTAAAGAAATGTTGCGAGTATGCACTTTGTGTATTAAGGAAAATCAGACCCGCCATTTAGGATTATTATAATTGTTTTGCCATAATATTTACTTGAGAATGTTTGAATAAATAATTCGCTCGATACAGCATAAATAATATATTCTCCAGCTCTGAACTTATTACAGCTACACTGCCTATTTATAACGCTCGACTTGTGATACCAGCAGACTTTCCTGCCATCGTTCCCAGGGATGATTAGAGAAGCGATACTTGCCGTAGACTACGTTGTCACCTGGTTTCAAGCCATTCACTATACATATTTTAACAGTTGACCATTTTATCGAGTGTTAACTTTCGCTCTATTCATTCCACTATCATACTTGTCTAACAGAATTTTCAGGTTCCACTGGTAGATTTATTGATGTTCTACCATGTTCTAAGTGTGGCGATCATCCATTCATTACATATATGACTCGGGTTACCACAGTCGACAGAGTTTTAAAACTCCTAATAAGCATTTTATAATCATTCTATGATTTCCCGGAGTTCTTCAGTCTAAAATTACACTTTTTGAGAAAATAAAATTTATATAAAGTAAACCTGCATTGTCCCCGCCTTAAGGCATGTCAACGATGTGAATGGAGACTGACGACAAATTGTGTAGACTGTCCTAGCCGAGACACAAACCCATTCTCCGGATTAGCCTAGGCAGTGGGTGAGGTGAAAGAGAACAAGGATGTAGAGTGGTAGTAGAATGATGATGGGACAGAACACGGGAGTACCCTGAGAAAATACCCCTCAATGATTACCACCGATTCGGTCTTACGCGAGTATTTATAAAACCTCAAAATATGCATTCGAAAGTCTTGCGAAACCAGATACTGCCAACTGAAAGTTGTGTTGAACTTATTAAATAGTTATACAGTTTGTACTTAAAATATTGTGCCTTACACTACACTTGTGAAACAAAAAATCCTTTAACTTCTTTGGTAACATGGTAGGCTGTGCAACTGGTAGAGTTTGAACTACGGAAATGTATTTGGTAGCAGCCTAGACTCTTCTGTGCGTTACATACCGGTATCGCATTATCATATTCACTGAATGCTGCTATGATGAGATATTTTTATTTTTCCTTAAATTCGCTGCACGTAATAAAGTTGCTGTATTATTTACCGTTTATTACTGGCTAAAGAGTTGTCCTGGGCGTGAAAAAACACCTATCGTGATACCATGTAAGGAACACTAGAGTACACCACATTTAAATATAACATACCACTGGATAAATTCGCTAAATTCATGGACGTAAAACAACAGGACGATACTTTCTCTACTCTTCCTAGAAAACTGCGAGACAGCTACAAACCAAGGACTAGAGGTTGCATTATTGTGAAGTACATTTAACCCTTTCAAATCATTTGTCCACGATCGAGGTTATATAGTATAAGACGTCTAACTATGTTTACAAGAAATAATTAAAACCAAGACAGCCGGTATCCACTCACGTGGTTTATCTCGTTTGTCCACGCTTTTGCCCGTCTGGTTTATGAATTGTTGTTATACCGTAGGCCAAGCTTGCAGCTCATTGGTGAGGAGATGCCTCGAGAGTACCACTCCGGCCTCAATATTGCGTGTTCGTAGCTCCTGAAGTGGCAAATAAATTCGAACTGAAAAAAAATTAAGAACCCTGCCTTCTGCTTTAAAGTCCCATCCCATTGGTAAAACTATATTAGTTAGCGTTTCTGTCAGTTTGTTATTTGTAGCCGTGTCAGTGATAGAAGATGTAAATGAGCGCAGTCGCGATGTAAAGCCACAGAAGAGAGACGTAGACAGAGACGAAGTGGCTCGGCAGTTCCTCTGATGAGGGCACACCCATCTTCTGATTATCTGCGTGAGGCTCTTGGAGCGGGACTCGTGTGTGATTGGCTACTGCGTGCTGAGACAGGTTGTCTGTTGGCTGTGCTGCCGGCTGGCGAGTAGGTTACCAGGCACGTATTGGGAAAGGGCGGCGTTGCTGGCTGGTGAAGCCATTTTGCTGACGTGTGCTGCTGGAGTTCGCTGTATAAGCCGTGGTTTCACTTCTGTATTCATATGTTGTCTATGGTGCAGCAGTAGGTAGACCGTTACACCACCTATCTTACTCCAGTATAAAAAGCGCCCACGCAGATCTTAACTACAGTTTCTAGTTCTAGTTATGATGCAGGTATGAGGTGAATGTTTTAGTAATATCTGCATTGCATATCTAAGGGAAGAGTTCTGATCCTTTAACAGTAGAACAAGGATGGGTCATCTTGCAGTCGACGAACGATAACACCAGTGAGGAAAGGTCTCTCGCCACAAGCCAACACGGAACATTCGAGAACACAGACACACAGATTAGACTCGTATACTCCTTTCGTTACTGAGATACGCAATCGTCTTCACGTTGCTAAGTCTGAATATTTACGTGATTTTCTGAACCTGGAAGAAAAAAACAAGCTTATATTGTAAGAGTACATCTTGTGGCCGATGGGATTAGTTGATGGTTTTTGACATGCNCGATGGGATTAGTTGATGGTTTTTGACATGCTCTAACTGTACCTACGCGCTTCACCTTCGTTATTGTATAGTGATTAATTTCGCGTTAAGAATTTATAACTATGTTGAAGGAAAACAAATTTTTTTGTTTTGACAATTTTGTTCACTTCGTTTGCGGCATAAGAAACAGAAAACGGCAATAACTACAGGATTAAAAAGGGTTCCCAATGAAAGTTATCCCGGATATCTCAAATGAATATGTTCAGTGTGTGTACATTAATAACACAGAAAGACAATACAATGGAACTCGGTGTATTTGACTCTATAAAGAACACATTGGGAGTTAGCGAGCGAGTGTAACCGTTCTGCAGTTGTCGGTTCCGTAGTTCAGTTCCCAGCCACGAGCGGCAGCACTACAATAGCAGACGACACGACGGTAGTACCAAGGTTGTCTTTCCAGCAATGTAAGTGGATTATAAATTGTTATTGGAAATGCGAGGACATGATTGAGGCGCAGAAACGACAAAGGACAGAATTAGGCACTGCGTCACCGTCACCTATAACGATGGCACAAATACGTGACAAGTTTGAGAAGGACGGAACTGTGTGTGATGTGAAGATAGGACGGTGCGCAGGAAGAGGACGACAATGGGTGAAGAAGGAAATGAGAAGGCTCTGTTGCACACGCACACCTCCCCCCGGGATGACGAAGTCCATACGGCAAGCTGGATGTGAGTAACATTATAGCAAATCAAGTGTTCACCGCATTCTGAAGCCAGTAAAGTGTACGAGACCCTGTAATATTCCCCCGCGAAGACCGTAGCTAAGGTTTGTCGTTCTTTTCTACAGCATTGCAGACGATAACTTGCTGCTGATGGCGGACATTTTGTACATTTGTAACTGTTATTTACATTTGCACACACCCAAAGTCGTACTTTTTGCGTCAAATACATGAAGTCACATAAGATTGTCTTTAATAGTTTCTTCTTTATTCACGATAAAATAGTGTAAACATTAATTTGTGACAATCGGTTGTTTCTACACCTAATATAAATTCTAGTGATTATTAAGTATATATTGTTTCAAGCTTTTCACAGTTAAGGGGCTCCAAAATATATTATTTTTTATATTTCATATGATTACTGAAAGATATAATTGCTTTTGCTATTTGGATTTAACGTCAACCTTTCATAAGAATAAAAGCACAGAAATAACGTTGCTTCACATGAATTTAACATAATAATTAAATACGCCATTGAAATACTGTGTGTGAACGAAGTGTCTGAAATTCCAAATATATTCAACTTATTGTAGTCTAGATCTCATCTTGTATAAACACAGTTCTAAGCCATAGTTGGGTCTTTATTGCTCCCAGTAGGGCACTGCGAGTGTACACTCGCGAGCATACTCAAGTACGCCGTGCATTCAAGTGCCACAACACCGCTGGCAAGTACGAGTGTATGCTTGGTGACGTAATATGACGCGGGGGGGAGGTACTCACAGGCGTGAAATCTCTCCAGTTACGGCATGGGCCGTGGTTTCTCAACTCGTCTGTGACATTTCCCTCCGTGACCCTGAGTCTGACCTCGCAGACTGACCACAGTTCCTGTAACTGGCGGCAGGGCCACCAACCACAAGGGTAGAACAAGACCGTCTGCGTAGAGTGCATACGCCAGCTGCGCAGTACACCCTTTATGTGTCATATCTGTGAAAATAATTTCTCCCTCTAGTTGTCGAAAATACGTATATTCGAGTATATTTAGCTTATTTCTTAAGTAAACGCGTGTTTGGATACATTAGTTTGAAATTGAACCCGTCCATGTCTTTAGGAAGTCTGACGTTTTGGCAGGAATTTGCAGTCTGCAGAATTAATTACCCTTCTAAGATGTAGATAAATAAACTGGTTTAATCTTTTCAGTGAACGCATTGTTTGTTCGGAACAGTAGTGTTGGCGGTCTGATGCTCCGTCGTCGACCAACAAGAATTCCTTTTTTAGCTGGGGACGTGGTGGCTGAGCGGCTAGACTGCTCGTCTCCCACCAAGGGGAACTGGGTTCAACCCCTGGCACGTTCACTCCGGATTTCCGCAGGTGGGAAAGTGCTGGGCGATGCCACTGGTCGGCGGGTTTTCTCGGGGATTTCCCGTTTCACCCGTTCCTTCATTCCGGCACTGCTCCATACTCACTTCACTTCAAAGTAATCGGCTCTCAATACCTCGATGTTAAGAGAAGTCTGAATCTCCACTCCAATACATACGTTTTACTGCAGCAGCTGTTTACAAGAGCACAGATTATACTCCCAGCAGCGAATGATAACTTCCAAACACGCGGGACTTTCTTCGCAGAACGCTGTTTGATACTTTGTGCAGAGCAGATCAATAAAGTAATGTTCTGTGCGATGTGGCATATGTAGGATACGTATTAAAATGCCAACAAGTCCTAGGAACGAAGAACTTCCGTGAAAAACTACAATGCACGTTTGTGTTTCGTTTAGAGTTGTGCCAAAGTTTAATGACACGCCGTCGTGAAATCTAGGACTATGCGTAAGTCAGTAAGCGCAGAGCAGGTAAGTATGCAGACACCAAATGATATTACGGCATTTTTGATGTTGTAGAACTCGGTCGTCGAGTTACTGCTAGAAACTCTGCAAACATGTGTTAAACTTTATTGGAACAGAGAGTGATGCTTCGCTGGGTATTTTATTGTTAGTTTATAATATACTCTGTAATGTATGAAACATTAACTCCTTTGTTGGCCGTCCTGTGTAGGTAAAGAGGTTTTTCCAGTAATCTGTGCCAATGGTTAGTTCAGTTATGTGATATAGAATGAGTGTAAGTTGCTTTCAAAAATTTCAGCCCTTTCAAAAATTTACTACTTTGTCGCAAATAAAGAGTGAGAAACTACAGTGTACAGTCTTTTTAAGCAACTTCGTAACTATTCATTATAATTTTGTACTACATATTTTTTTATTATAATTAAAGTTATATAGCCCTCACCTTGCTTCCTAGTTAGTAGTTTTATTTATAAGTAACACGGTGAAGTGCACGGAATCTTAGAGCCTTCATTGGAGTTCATATTAGCCAGGGTGTTCCAAGATGCCCACACTGTACAAAGTTACCTCCAACGACTGTAGCGTGTCGTCAGCTGGGACGTAAGCGGCGGAACAAAGAGATCGTGCAGTCAGGAACGGGGAAGTAATTGGCCACGGAGCGTATCAATAAATCAATCATAGCTTTCAACAAGAGAGTTTTCGGAAAACCGTGTTTAACTGGAATTGGAATGTCTGGAAAGGGAAGAGAACATGCATCGTCGGGATTATGTGTCCTATGTGTTACCGCTGAACCACCTCACACATTTCCAATTAATATTCCAGTCATTTTATTCTATCTCTACCAATTAGATACTTCAACCTTTGAAGCATTCTCTATGGTTTGTGCCACCGTCCGTCAAGTCTTGTCTTCAGGTGCTGACTGGTCGACGGCAGCCTGTGATTCGCTCGCGAGCGAGTGAGGCCATTTTGCTAGCTCGTGCTCTTAGAGGTCGGTGTAGTACTGACCCTTCGCTTGAATACGCGAACACAAGCCATGCAGGTCATCAGTCGGGATAACGAAACAAGTACTTCGTCGACTTTAGTGCAGCACGGATCAAACATATCTCTTATTTGCAACATCCTGAGCAATAGAATAAAGGTACATCTTAAAGAGCTATTAACAGCATGGTAATGTTTACTTTTTTATTACTTTAAAATAGGAATTGGCCTACTAGTTAAGTTTTTATTGTTTCTAAACTATACAATTTATATGCATAATGTTCGTTACGAATTTAATTGTTACACATTGCCTTAGTTTTTTCAGACCCACCTTATTTTAGAGTTTCAGGTATGGCAAATAAGAAATATTAGATTACTTGCTGTACTTAAGCTTACTTATTACAGCCTGTGAGGTGTAGACTCTGTATGAAACATTCATATCCTGAAGCAGTAACAAGTTTTGCGAATCGGTCTCTAATGAGGAAGACCTTTGGGCACTGAGCCTTGCAATGTAAAGACTTAAGGCAAATAATTTATCCCGCTTAATGAACTTGATTGTCCACGCTGGGTAAGAATGGGTTAACAAACAAACTGAGCAATGATTCAAATTAAACGGTCAGTTAACCTCGAACGGGCTGTACCAGTGAGACACAAGTACAACTCCGCAGTAACACGCAGTCGACCAGCGAACATACAAGTCTTCATCAAGGGCAGGGCGACTCCACGCCACTTCTGTATCCTCGCATGTTCTGTGTCCCAGTACAGTCTGCTCCGAGAGAAGTGGCGCACTCGCGTGTCCCTCCAGCCGAGCCGCGGCGTGTGTCATGGCGGCAGGGCGTGCACGCATGCACGACGAACTGTCTACGTCCTGGCAATGTTCCGCATGAAACAAACTCCAGTAAAAACACGACTGCCTAAAACTTTCACATCTGTGCGAGGTCCTTGTCATCCTGCTGTCGAGTAACTCACTTCTCCAGCTCCCCTCCACAAACGAAAGCATCGGCTAACAGATTTTTTTTTTTCGCAACTTAACTACATCCGCATAAAAAGTAGTCCGTATATTTCGCAATAAATTATGTGGCAAGGCGGACTTCAAGGTCTTATTTATTTATTTTACCGTTGCGATTGAACAGCAGTTATTTATGCGTGACCTCTGTGGCTGTGTAATAAACACAAAGCAATAAGGGGATAGTCTCCTTAAAACTCAATACAAAGTGATCCCAATGAGACGGAAACCAACAAGCAATACTGGCTCGACCGTATTACGGGCTGTGGTGCGAGGACTGATGTCAAATGAGTTAAGTTTAGTTGAGTTATTTGAGAGGCTCTTAACAACGAGGTCTTGAGAGCCGATGAGAGGTGTAATGAAGAGAGTATAGAGCAGCGCCGGAATGCAAGGGCCGGGGAAAACGGAAGATTCCCGAGAATACCCGCCAACCA
>NQII01018558.1:0-12710 GCA_002778355.1 Clitarchus hookeri | reverse complement strand
TACTATAATTTAAGTCTAAAAGCGATAGTTAGTAGGGACGCTCGAGTTCAGCAAAAAAGATTTCACGATTATTTTAATTTTAAACCGTTTGGTCACACATTTATTTCGGAGTTCAAGTGTAGCAATCACGTGTTTTTTTTTTTGGTATGTGCTTTACTTCGGCTCAGTACTTGTCTTACAAACCAGTGAAGACCATGCTGTGTGCTCGGCGATGTTGGCATTCAAGTCAAATATGTGTAGATAATTCCACAAATCAGATTAGCCACACGGAATACTGGACACTGATGCCTTTCTGTGTACAGCAACGGTCATAAGAATCATTTAAGTTTTTATGATTTTGATATTTTGTTGATATTTATCCTTAGCGGGGATATAGGGGCGTAACAATTTATTGATAAGAGTTATGAAATGAACAATATATAAAAGAGGTTTATTTAACATTAAGGTTTTACAATATTATTTCAATATAAATATTAAATGAATATGAACGGGAGGAGCTAGACAAATATACTGAAATACTGAATGATGTTATTTTATAAAGATTTTAACCAGCCACGTTCTGAGTAAAGCCTAATTGGAGAGTCTCCACATTGTTCGTGATTCCAGATTAATATGGCGCAATTCGACGGCCGGACACACCCATCTTCAGTGGTCTTCTCGTTCCAATGGTCCGACGACAAAATACACCGCCTGCGGAATACACTGTCCTATATCGGCTGCGTTGTCCCCGTTTACTGGCAGACGGAGGAGGTTTCTGTGGTTTGCGATTTCATAACTAATTTCAGCGATCTCGGCCCGTGTCCTGGATGAATAAGTGAAGGTGTGATCAGGCAGGCCGCTCAGCTAAGGGCCTGACCACATCTTGTAACAACGTGCAACGTGTCCTCGACTGTGGACACAGTGACGGCATGGGTTGACATTGTGAGTGACACCGACTTCTCATGACGCCGCCTGTATTCAAGTAANCAGCACTTGTCTTACAAACAAGTGAAGACCATGCTGTGTGCTCGACGATATTGGCATTTAAGTCAAAGACGTGTAGATAATTCCACAAATCAGATTAGCAACACAGAAGACTGGGCGCTGATGCCTTTCTCTGTACAGCAACGATCATAAGAATCATTTACAATGTTATGATTTTGATATTTTGTTGATATTTATCCTTAGCAGGGATATAGGGGCGTAACAAGTTGTAATGACGCAATATTCTTAAATTTCGGGACACGTGTTTAAATTTCTTTCGTTTTTCTTAAGCTTTGGAAAGCTTCGTAATATTTTTATCGGTTTCAAGTTTAAAGCCGTGGTGGCTCGTTTCCCGCGATAGTTTGTTTATCGGGCGGGCTTCTGCTGTTTAAGTTTTATCAGGAGTCCGGTTACCGTTTCGTTTCGAAAGTTGGAGTTTTGGGAAGCGTCAGCATTATTTAGAAACTTTCAAACTGCATCAACAAAATTTATACGAGAAGTTCGTTTCTGTGGATGTTCACGGCGTCAACAGTTTTAGTTCCTTAAATGCAGTTTCGCGCGGAGCAGTTCGATAACGAGTGGAGAGCATGCGTGGCTAGGCCCTTATCTCGGGAGAGGGGAGCGAGAGGCAGAACAAAATACGCGTCTGTCTGTCGCCCTTCGAGCAGTTACTTCAGGTCAGAGTCACTTCAAGTCAGTCGNTAGTTCCTTAAATGCAGTTTCGCGCGGAGCAGTTCGATAACGAGTGGAGAGCATGCGTGGCTAGGCCCTTATCTCGGGAGAGGGGAGCGAGAGGCAGAACAAAATACGCGTCTGTCTGTCGCCCTTCGAGCAGTTACTTCAGGTCAGAGTCACTTCAAGTCAGTCGGTGGCGAGGGCAGTCGCCCTTCAGTTCCGTCAAACAATGGTCGTCTAGGTCGCGTCGGGCAGGACGATAACCCCCACATTGGCAACTAGACTTTATTTTATTTCTCTGCCGTTGTGGGAGGTATCCACATTTTATATTTCTTTCGATGCACGTTTTGAGACATTAATAACCTGTAAACGACTGTGGCGCTGGGCTGTACTTTTATATTTATCTGTAAGAGGTTCGTACTCTGCATACTGGAACTTCGTTTGTGAACTGTGTCGCTAAATGTTAAATAAACATATATAACAACTAACTTGGAACTTATTTCTTAATTAATTAGCATCCATTTAACAGAGTATCGTGTTCTACCTTTGAGCAAGCCGTGGCAACGTAACATTCGGCAGTGTAAACTGCCCGAACGTTACAAAGTTATTGATAAGAGTTATGTAATGAACACTATATAAAAGAGGTTTATTTAACATTAAGGTTGTACAATATTATTTCAATATAAATATTAAATTAATATGAACGGGGGGAGCTATACAAATATACTGAAATATTAAATTATATTATTTTATTTTATAAAGATTTTAACCAGCCACGTTCTGAGTAAAGCCTAATTGGAGAGTCCCTGCCTTTTTCATGATTCCGGAGGCTGATTAAGATGGCGCAATTCGACGGCCGGACACACCCATCTTCAGTGGTCTTCTCGTTCCAATGGCCCGACGACAAAAGACATCGCCCGCGGACTACACTGTCCTGTATCGGCTGCGTTGTCCCCGTTTACTGGCCGGTGGAGGAGGTTTCTGTGGTTTGCGATTTCATGAATAATTTCGGCGATCACGGCCCGTGTCCTGGATGAATAAGTGAAGGTGTGATCAGGCAGGCCGCTCAGCTAAGGGCCTGACCACAACTCGTAACAACGTGCAACGTGTCCTCGACCGTGGACGCAGTGACGGCATGGGTTGACGTTGCGAGTGCCACCGACTTCTCACGACGCCGTCTGTATTCAAGTTAAGTTACGTGGAGTTTGCCGCGACATTTTGCCATCCGCATTCTTTGAAGACATTGGTGCCGAAATGTTTTTCCGCAGCAGTTTTCATAAGGCTCTCTGCAGCGTAATATTACGCCAGCGACACTCAAAGTATTAATTGCTAGAGTAAAAAATGAAGGATTTTGTATTATTATACGTAGGAAATAACACTTGATTGGGACACTGCCAACTCGGTATCGTATTGGCTGACAGCTGGCCTATGGGCCAATAGGACGGTTGTAAATGGGAAAACAGAGCGATAGTCGTGCAGGCGCGAATTAAGGCGACTTACGTCCAGCTCGCCCTAACTGCCAGTAACTCTACACAGTACTCAAGAGTGTTAAAACACTCTAGGTCAAACACATTTTCGTGATTGGATGATTTAAATATTTGTCGTTCTTAAATGTCATCCCGGGAATCACAGACTTCAGATATGAGTAATGTTTACGTGATTGGACCTGCCAAGTAAGAAAAGTCTTCTCACAAAGATATGCGGCCAATAAAAAAATAAAAATTAATGGTGTACTCACAGGTCTCAACTGCAAGGAAATTTTTTCACGAAAATTATGCGTCGCAAGCAAAAGTGAAGTACGATTTTTTTGGTAGAGCTGGATTGTGTCTACTAAAAATACTAGTCAGAAAATTTAAAAGGAAATTAGACATCACGAACAAATAACAACCACAGAACAAGATGACAAAGAACCAGAAAATAACAAAGATCTTAATAATCATAAACTTTTTTAGTTGAACACATTTTAAAAATTGATTAAGATAATCCCAGTTGATTTTCTTAGTGCTTGTTCTGTTGTTGAGAATTTTACATTTTTGTCAGATTGCCGATTTCAGCTGTTTTAATGACTGCTAGAATCGCTGTTTTATGTCCTGTTACTTTTCCATTTTCTTCTGAGGTTGTTATCTGTTTGCGGTATCCAGTTCCTTTAAATGTTTTACTTTTGTTTACCAATGAATACAGTTCCTTTAAACTATCGAATTACGAGTTCCCAAAACGCAGTGTTGTCTGGTCTTCTGGAATCTCGGATTATCTTCCGATTGTTTTTGATCTCCGTCGGAAATGCGGTTTGTTCTGCGAAATATCCCGATCGTTATAGCCTCGCCACTGGTTTTTTATATTCTATTTTTAACAAAAGTTCGTAGACATACTCAGCCACCAGTCGTCATTCGTTCCGGCTTTTTATTTTAGCCTATACCTATATTCTAGATATAATTACTAGATACTAGGAAAATTTGCGGATGCATTTGGCAATAACATAGACGCCACAATTCTTTATGTACCCCAGCCTCAGTTAGTTGTTCATTGGTTGGTGCTCCTGTTTTATTCCAGACTAAACAGTTTAAAGTTTCTGTACTCGTTACAAACAACTCTTGGAAAACATAGTTGCCTAAGATTTTCTTATAACTATACGACTAAAATATCGTATATTTACAAGACTTTTTTGAAACATACGAATTTATTTATTTAGCTCTATGTTTGTAATTATATTGAAACCTACAGCAATTGCTTGTTAAAATTTGACATTAGTTTTAGACTTTTCCGCTAAGGTTTTGTGAAATTTACTCAATTTTATTTGTAATGTTACAAATATATATTTGGCAACTAGTTAACAAAGAATTCCTTTTACAAATACAAAAAAAAAAAAGTTCTACAGTGTGGGTAGCACGGAATTGGGTCCTCTTTTTTTCTTGCAGGTTAGTTACTGGTTCAAATTCATCCAGGGAGTGGCTAACAAACTGCTATCCAATTGGAAAAGTAAGTCAAATGTACATTTGTTTGATGCCTAGCATGTACTCAAATGATTTCACGAGATTTCCGCGTGTCTAGTAATTACTAGAAATGGTGGATAATCGCGAAAAATTTTTGAGCCAACATATACTCTACAACACTCTAACTAGTTTATTATTTCATGATTGTGTGAACAAGGTTTTGATTCGGCTAAGTGGTTTGCAGACCAATCACGAACGTTCTGCCTTATTGTGTCAGAATCCTCATTGGCCCAAGGAAATGGGGCAGTATCTTCATACACGCATGGCAGCCAATAAGGGCAAGAAAAACCTTGGACATGTGTACAGTACGTTGAATCCTAGCAAACAGACAACGCGATAAACCACCATCTCTAGTATTTGCTTAAATACTGCTGATGTAGTACAATCGTATGCACTCTTTTAGGAGCCTTCTTTATATAAAATTCAGTTTTCACTACCGTCAGAAGTATTCGATTTGAACCAACAGGATTTTTTTTTATTGCCGTGTCATTGCTATAATATCTAACTTCTAAACCAGTGTTTGAAGTCCAACACATGAGAGAACATAAAAACTAAAATTCAGAGTAAACTTGTTGCCAAACTTTATAAATAAAAAGTTACAGGAAAATGCATCTAAATCTGGCGTTGTAACATAAGGAACCGAATTTTAAGTATGTTAATGTGTATTTTCAAACACCTTTCAAAATACGACTTTTTCTAGCTGAACTAGCCATTTTGTTCAGTTTGAACCTGGTATCGCTACCAAAACATCGATACAAACATAATCGTTTGCGCTCTCATTTTTTTTTACCTTGTTTTTAATTGTGTTATTTCATTTGTAGGTATCGTGTGATGTTACTTGTCTGAGTAGGTAATATTTCCTGACTTTTTTAGTCTTGGTTATTATTTAGTAATGTGTTACGCCCGCTTTTCCGTTTGTATTGGTGTTGCATTCTCGGGTACTTAACGTTATTTGCTGAACATCATTCCAATCAAATTCGATTTCCTGTTCTTCAATTTTTCTTTTTTCCTTTTACTCTCATTTGTCTTATTTTTTTGTTTATTCGAACATGTTTATTGTTTACAGATTCTATGTTTACATATTTATGTGTGTGTGATAGAGAGAAAAAGAGAGAGAGAGAGAGAGAGAGAGAGAGAGAGAGAGAGAGAGTAGAGCTTTTTGTTTAATGTGTGTTGTCTGTTTTGCATTTGTTATTTTGTAATGATTTTTTCCTCCTTATGTTTTATTTAACGCTATGAACACACAACAGTCGCATATTGTTTAAGAATACCGAATAAGGGGCCACAGTGGCTGAGCGGTTATACTGCTCGCCTCCCAGCAAGGTGAACCGGGTTCAATCCCCGACCGGGTCACTCCCGGATTTTCGCAAGTGGGGATCGTGCTGGACGATGCTGCTGGTCGGCGGGTTTTATCGGTGATATCCCGTTCTCACCTCGCTTCACTCTCACTGGCTCTCAAGGACTCATTGCTAAGAGCCACACAAATAACTCAACCCAACTCAATACTGAAGACAAACTATGGCCCGTGAAGTGAATCCCATCTGCAGACGACATTAAAACAGCTTCACCAGCCACCAATACGGCGGAATGTCTTTGGCCAATCAACACCTGGCGTCTGACTTGACAGACGGCAGCCCGACCAACAGGGAATCTCCCAGATCACGCAGTAGCCAATCAGACACAGGGTCCGTTTCCAGAGCTTTGTGAGGCCAATTATTATATACTTATATATTCTGTGCCTCAACCACGGTTAATTGAGCATTTTGAAAGCCTTGCTTAGTTAATGCTCTCTCATCATTGTGTATATTTATGTTTCATTATAAATTTATTATTACCTTGAACTGATTGATTAAAATTCATGCACTAATGTAGTGACACACCAAACATTTCTAGTGATATAAAATATGTTTCCGCTACGGCAGTTATGAGTCAAATTTTTGTAACAAAAAATAACTAATTTCATTGGTTATATCGCATTTGTATTCTCTGCAACATTACAATTCTCCGTTTCTATTAATAACACGCAGTTACTGGTAATGACTAATTTTCAAAGGTTGGTTTCAAAAGTTCTCATCACCACCGCAAAAAAAGCTATACACAAGGAAAACTGATGTTTCTAGGGGATCTCGTCTCAAAAGCAAGAATCATTTCTTGAATCCGTTCGTTATTTCTTTTCTTCCTCACTTCAGACATTTCCGATAAAAGACGGAGACAGAGGTAGCCGCCGCAAGGGTCCATTCGAGACTTTCCAGACGAAAACGAGTAATTTGTGACGAACCCGAAAGGTGATTGTGGAGCGGGGAGGGAACATTTCCCTGGAATCGCTCTCTGTGAAGCCGCTTGAAAAACCGCCACGAGTATTATAATTATCAGGACGAGCCTTCGTGTCACAATTATAGTCATTTGGCCAGCGTCTGCTGGCCCTCGAGGGGGTGGATGCTGTGCGCAGCTTATACCTAGGCGCAGCGCAGGACACAGGAGGACCCGTAATTGTACGTCTGCGACGGAGACTTTGTAACCGCTGGGGTGGCGAACAATCTGGCAACTTCGTTCACAATTTTTTTTTTTACGCTTAGGCACACGCAGTATTTCGCCCGCGGCAGACGCAGGAAGGATTCAGGAGATTCAAGGACTTGTTTCTTTATTTTTTTTTTTTCGCTTCGGATTTGTTGGACACCAGGGTCAGTAGTTCGACGATCTACAAGGCCACCACTGGAATTTTTAAAGTATTTTGACACCGGCTTTGAGCTCAGGCAGAGACTAGCAAGCCAACGTGGAAGCTGTAGTCTATTAACAGTTTCTTCACACTTTTTTTTTAACCAAATCTTGCAAAATGACGTGTTTATTTTTCCCTAGATATGTCATTCATAGAGACCCGGGAATTCCACGAGTTCATTTAAGGACAAGTTAAACTTTATCCGCATAATTTCTCAAAGTAAAATGATGGATTGTAAATTCTGTTACATCTTTCGCTATACGTTAATTGGCATACACAGTCAACACGCGATTTCATTGGCCGACAACTAGTCAATAATAAACGTTGCGTGTGCGGTGTAGCCAGTTTAGCTATGATGGAAAGTAGAAATACAGACACCGCCACAACTGATTTGGTGTAATGGAGAGTACAGGCAGCTAACCTCAACCTTTTCTTCAGAGCCAGTGCATTTGTGCCGTCCTAAAAGATTATGCCACAGACAGGNCTTTGAGCTCAGGCAGAGACTAGCAAGCCAACGTGGAAGCTGTAGTCTATTAACAGTTTCTTCACACTTTTTTTTTTAACCAAATCTTGCAAAATGACGTGTTTATTTTTCCCTAGATATGTCATTCATAGAGACCCGGGAATTCCACGAGTTCATTTAAGGACAAGTTAAACTTTATCCGCATAATTTCTCAAAGTAAAATGATGGATTGTAAATTCTGTTACATCTGTCGCTATACGTTAATTGGCATACACAGTCAACACGCGATTTCATTGGCCGACAACTAGTCAATAATAAACGTTGCGTGTGCGGTGTAGCCAGTTTAGCTATGATGGAAAGTAGAAATACAGACACCGCCACAACTGATATTGGTGTAATGGAGAGCACAGGCAGCTAACCTCAACCTTTTCTTCAGAGCCAGTGCATTTGTGCCGCCCTAAAAGATTATGCCACAGACAGGCGTATTTTACGAACAATCATTCAGCATAAAAATGTCTTTCTTAAATAATAAACAGGAGTTTCATAGGGCACACACTTGTCCGTACAGTAGTTTGGCAGGGCGTTTGTTTCTGTGTTTCGACCGATCTCATTCTGTTGCTGTAAATATGTCTGGCACGCCTCGGAGTACTCTTGAGCCAGTAATATTAGTTCAGCGATGGAGTTGCCGACCTCTTTTGAGGAGATTTAGCAGATAGGTGACGTTGGTTAAAGTGCAGCGGCCAATAAAACCACTGACTGTGCTCACTTGTTTATAAAGCAGTGAGGTATATCCTCTCACCGAAAGATAACACGAATTTTGCACGTCTTTACCTTTACGTTACAATGTAATAATAAACCCGAAATGTTTTAAGATATGAGTTCGATTGGGACTAATACCGACTGTCTTTGATTTTTTTTTTTTNTAATAATAAACCCGAAATGTTTTAAGATATGAGTTCGATTGGGACTAATACCGACTGTCTTTGATTTTTTTTTTTTAAATGGTAGTGAACATGTTTTAAGTCCCCTGGATCACCAGAGCGTCTGGTGAAGCACAGTTCANATTTTTTTTTTTTAAATGGTAGTGAACATGTTTTAAGTCCCCTGGATCACCAGAGCGTCTGGTGAAGCACAGTTCATTTCCTGAAGTTTTTATTGTTCAGTGTTCGCCCTCACTGTTCCGTCGCCCGGCGTCCGCGGCCGGGGGAATGATTGACAGCCGACATGGCTGTCGTCACAGCCCCTCCTCCCCTTGCAGGAGGAGCCAACGACTTTAAAGGATTAGCAAAGGTTTTCTGGTGATTGTGTCCTTAGACGCAACAGATATGGCCGACAACCGTTTAAATACCACCGCAGCTGGAGGGTCAGTGGTCTTTGTGGTAACAATCTGGCTGAATTGTGGTAACAATCTAGCTGAATTTGGTAATCTGGTAAAGTCGGGTGCAGCTAGAGATATCAGTGGAGAGGATGGATGGCAACGAAGGTTGCGATACGGCGACTGAGGAGTGTTTTTTTGTGGTGCGTATGGATGAGAGGGAGTGGTACCCGACGACGGGCTGTTAACGGACATATAATTAGTAAAATAATTCAATAAGTTTTAATACATCGTTTATTGTAACTGATTTTAGTTATCTAATGCAGTAATTTCTGTGAGGTGTTTGAGAATTGTATTGATTAATTATAAATAGCAAGTGATAGTTATATATTGTAAGATATTATTAAGTCGAAAGTATTTTCTTTATAGTGGTCATACATAAATTAGGAAAAATAGTCAAATTTGGCGGGAATCGTTATGGTAGATTGAATATGCGAGGTAACAGTATTATATTCACCAGTTATGGTATCTTGTAAAAGAACGAAGGAATCTGAAAAATAACGAATTTAACGCAACCATAAGTTTATATCAGCGTGCTAAGTTTGATTGAAATAGAACATAATGTTTCGGTAGATATGACTCACTAACGTAACATAAATATGTGGCCGCCATTAAAAAANTGATTGAAATAGAACATAATGTTTCGGTAGATATGACTCACTAACGTAACATAAATATGTGGCCGCCATTAAAAAAATGTAATTAATATAATAAAATTAAAAATGTTTACTGTACGGCTGCCTACGCGCCAGATTTGGTGGGGATTGATCGAACTGTTTCTAAGATATGTCGTGGGAGCTTTACTTTTTCAGGTAGCGCTATCTTCCAAATTTGTAAACTAATTATGACATTAGTTTTAGCATTTAATGTTGGTAAAGTGTTTTACCGATTTAAATAGGTTGTATATTTTATGTGAAATTACACAAGAATCCAAAAATTTAATATGGACACTATTTTAAAAATATGAACAAGATGTTGTCTTAAAGTATAAAAATCAGGTATACTCACAACATAACTACATACTGTAAACACACCAGACTTTGTTCTAATCAGCTAAGGCGATTAAACATACAAGTACACAGAGNTCTTAAAGTATAAAAATCAGGTATACTCACTACATAACTACATACTGTAAACACACCAGACTTTGTTCTAATCAGCTAAGGCGATTAAACATACAAGTACACAGAGATTAACGTAATATTATAAAATTATCTTTCTTTCAGAAAGTGTGCTAAAATTGTGATTTTGACAGCAAATTATGCAGAAACTGCACAATTGACGTATGTTTGTTTGACGAAGAATATACTGTAGAATGTAAACTGTGTTTCACAACATTAAATATAAAAAACTTAATCTTAAATTGCAATTTGTTTTTAAGTTGTATTTTAAGAAAGAAAACTACAAATAATTTTAGTAGTCTTTTAAATATACTTTACTGCATTTTAGGACCCGGCCGGATCACTCCCGAATTTTCGCATGTGGGAATCGTGCCGGACGATGCCGCTGGTCTGCTGATTTTCTCGGGGATCTCCCGTTTCCCCGGCCTCTTCATTCCGGCGCTGCTCCATACTCACCTCAATCACCCTGATAGAGGACATGTTGCACACAAAGCATATCTATGTCCGGTACTATACACAGCAAATAGTCACCGCCCGGTGTTTCGAGCTACTTCCTTGTGAGTACTCTGATTTGCGAGAAATTTCTGCACCTCTCATTTATGAATGTTAATGCTAAAAGTACCAACAACGCAGCAAATTGTTCACTGGTTGCGAGAAGCACGTTAGTCACAAGTACAGCGCACAACAAAATATTACGTGATTGCAAGTTCAACTGACTGCACGTGCTAATTGCAGAAGGCTGCGAAGCACAGGAGAACCAATTCGTTGCTCGAATATTCTGAGTGATGCCGTGGTTGGCTCTCGAGATCTCGAATCATTTGCTACCANGGAGAACCAATTCGTTGCTCGAATATTCTGAGTGATGCCGTGGTTGGCTCTCGAGATCTCGAATCATTTGCTACCACAAAGGAAAGGAAAATTTTGCGAATTAATTTTAGGACAAGCTAGAGAGTGAGTGAAGAGATATGGGCAGCTCTTAACATCGAGGTCTCGATACTAAACTTCTAGCATATGCACGTTGCTGTTATGTTTGCAAATTGAATAAGGTTTATTAGACACGCCCAGGTTAACTCTGTACAAACGAGAGACTTGCAAGGAAACGAGGACCGAATCCCGTGCCACCTGATCTGAGGAAGGGGAAAGATGCCATCAATGGACCAGCGCAACCATTGGAACACTTCAATATCTCGGAGAATACGCACAGTGCGTGCGCGTGGGACGCAGTAAAGTACAAGTGACAGAGCCGCTACCTGTTAGAGAAGTTGCTGACTTGGGGTAGGACGGACGTGCACAGGATATAGTGAGATACGTTTATTATACGGTTGATAATTTTACGCTGTCTTTTAAGTCTTGTGAGCTACAAGCCATTTATTTAAGAGTTATAATTGGTAGAGTATCTGAAAGATTGTTTGCTATGTATCATGTCGTTTATTGCAAAAGTGTCTATTGAAATTTTACGCTGCCCTGCAGCGTGCAGAAGACAAAATGGCATGAGTGCTATGGTTGGACCAGTAATCAGTGCCATGCATGAGCCAATACTATTATTTATACTGATGTGGTTTCAACCTATCAAAATGATAAAACGAGTATATCAGAATATTTTAGATGCAGGTAATTTTTTTTATCTCCTTCAGTACTAGTATTCCTTTGATGCGGCAACAAACAAAAAAAAAAAACACAAAGGGAAAGAACGGTACAGCCTGGAACTGAACACCCGTCAGCAACTTATTATTATCTCTGTGCTAGTCAACCACTACTCGCCTTATCTCTTCAAACATTACCTTCAAACATAATGCTACTAGTACATCCAACGTAGACGAGACAGGGCTCATCACTGTTCAGAAAAAAACGTAGGAAGGGAATTTCTCAGAAAGGAAAATCTCTAGTGGCGGTAGCAATATCGAGCGGAGAGCGTAGAACAAACACAACTGCGGTATGCTGCACCAAAGCTTCAGGTTTTTACATTCCCCATATGTTGGTATATAAACGGGGAAGGACACGTGACGATTTCAAAGATATAGCTCCACCTGGTACAGTTTTTTTAATTCAATCGCAAAAGTGGTTACACAAACAAATATGTATTTGTTAAAGGGTTGCAGCATCTCATTAAGTGTGTTAAGCCAAGCATGAAGGAAAAATTTCTTCTTTTGGATGGGCACTCGACGCACACTAAAACATCGAAGATTTGCGCATCGCTCGTGATAATGGTATTTTAATGTTGTTGCCAAGTCACACCACGCACCGCCTCCAGCCTTCATATGTTGCCTTCTTCAAGCCTTTGAACACCTACTATATAGATGAACTCTAAAAGAGGCTTAGGGCAAATCCAGGTCGGTGGGTAACTCAAAAGTAGCTATGTTATCTGGTATTGCTAATGGAAGAACTGCAACAGTGGGTACGGCGGTGA
>NQII01018557.1:16387-32886 GCA_002778355.1 Clitarchus hookeri | reverse complement strand
GTGGGAACCATGACCGTGCCTGAGCTCGTAAGGCAGGGTGATCATTGTTTCCCTCAGTACTGTTTTAACCAACCAAGTCACAAAATTATGGATACTTCTTGATTAATTTATGTATTCATTTGCTGCCTATAACATATATATTCACTTTTTTTTTTTTCTGTATTCATACACCACCGAATGGCTTGTGTGTCATGAGACCGGAAGCCGAAGCTTCCATTTCTCATTGGGTGTTTGTAAATCAAATGCACCCCGACACAATGTGAAATCATTGGGTAGACCGGTGGGGCACCATGTGTATTTGGGATTGTTCAATGCATGGGCTTTATTGAAGCTGGGATTTTACGAGTTTGTGTTTTTGGAGCGGGGGTGAAGCTCCCATCCACTCAGCAAGTCGGCTGCAGTGTTGGAATTTGAGGGTAATTATGATATTTATAATTTTTTTTTGTTATATGCCTGAGTGGAACTTTGTGAATGTCTGCTTAAAGTTGGTTCTACCAAAGTAAAAGTGTAATCCTGTCTGGGATGGACAACATTTTCGAGATGAATGGCACTGCCACATATAATCCAAGTGTTGCGCCAGCCTTAATTCCAGTAATGTGTTGTGTGCATGGTGCAATGAATATAGTCAATATTTTGTGTCCTTGTGTGGGTGTATTGTTTTGGGTGATGTGTGTGTAAGTCTCTCCTGGCTTTTGCTGGTCACACTGAAGAATTTTGTTTATATTTTTGTAATGTTACTGACAAAAAGACATTGAGACTGTAGCTATGAATGTGAGAAAAGCACCTTAATCAAGTCTGTAACAATAATCTATAAAGCAAATGTGTTTTATTAAAAATACACTGGTGATGAAAGCTCAGGCATATTTGGTCTCTTTAGAAAAACATTTATAGAAAGCACTGTAGATTTGTTCTAGCTATGTATTGCATTCTTAATTCTGGTTTTCAAACAAAGACTTCTTTTGCTCATGTAAGTAATGTATGAAGATCAAAGTAGTTTATAAATAATTAAGCCAGTAACTGTAGCAACTTGGCTAAGTGTGTATATAGGAGTTCATGGAAATGTAAGGGATTTGACTGAATTTGAATATATTATTTGTAATTGCCTGTACATGTGGTAGGTTAAATTTTATTTTATAAGGCAGCTCATTTGATGTTACTGTGTTCCTTCTTTTAAATAGTACATATTACCTTATTGTTATGTAATTATTATGTATTGCTGTTCTGTTAACCTTTACATGTGCAGTATCATTTTATTTTGTCCTTTTTGAAATGTTTTTCATAATTATCTGTTTGTTATTGTTTATTATTAATTGAATTTATCAGAAAATATAAACTGGGAATATTTTTGCAGAATAGTTTTTCTTGATTCATGAGAGACTTGTGAAGACAGTATTTGTTAATTATTTCCCCACAGCACTTTCAATTATGTAATTTACTCAATGAGATTGTTAGTTGATCATATGAGAGTGTGAAATGTGAAATGACTGGAATTTTCCACTTTAGTTAGAGAGAAAGGTAGGGAGGTGATCTCAAAAGCCTATTTTTCCATGGGAAAGTAGGCTACAATTGTAAAAAGGTATAGGAAAAATGATTCTCAAGTTTTATGTACACTTTGTGCTTAATGGAATAACCCACAACAAATCTTGTAAACAAGAATTCATGGAGGCTAGCCTACAAATGCATTTTGTCAGTGATGATCATATGGGTTGCTTAGCAAATACATACACTACTTGAAACATCATTGTGTAGGCTGGTAGAGTGGTGCTGCAGTGAAAGGAGGTGTATGTAGTTGTGTACATATTAGTTTTAACCCAATTTATTTCCAGTTCATTGCTATGTTCGTATTCTTGAACTTCTAGTTAAGCCATCAGCTTCTAAACTTGAAGAAACTGGTTTCATTCTGTCACAAAAGTATCTAGTAAATGTACATACATTACAATACAATAGTTATTTATGAATTATTTGCATTCACATTTTGAATATGTTCTGCGAAAATTATGAATAACTTCCATTCTCATCTCTAGTGATTATTTGCTTGACATTACATGCCTACTTATTTGAAGTAATTCATTTAAACTTTAATTCCATAGTGTTTAGAGCTAAACCATTACTGATCATGATAACTTGTCATTTTTATGAATTTTTGCCGTTTGATGTGGTAGCAAATCAACAATCATTCAATCCGAGGGAAGTTGTTTGCATTGGTAAGTGATTCGATAACTAGTTTATAAACGTGATAAAAACCAGAATCTTAAGAAAAACCATTACACTCATAAACATTTATTTTTACTCTAGCATTTCTGAAAATAGGATACACAGGGGAACCGCGTTATTGCGAGTGTGGCGTATAGCGTCACGTCCGCCATTGCAATAGTTTTTAAATACACCATAATTTGCTGTATCATTTGAAAGGTACTTAATTTCGTTTAGAACCCAAGTCTGTTAATGAAGCCTTTCACTATAGCAATATGAACATTTGTAAAGGGTTTAAACACGTCGCATTGCAAGTGACATCCACCCATTTACCATGCCCGAGCCAGCCTTTGTTATTCTGTTGCATGGCGTCACTCATGTCAGATGGAGGAGTGCGGGAAAAGGTGCGTGCGGTTATTGTTGTAAGGGATAAGAAGGAGGCAAATGGTACACACTGTTGAATTTAGGAGGGGCAGTGAGATGCTATCCGCCTACCGCTCGTATGTTGTCGGGGTAGGAAGACTGCCGCTAGCCGCTTCTCCACATGCCGGGCATGTAAGAGGAAAAGCACGATTACCTCTGACAGTTGCTAGACAATGTTACATTGCTTATGATAGTTATTGAATTTTTTGCGTCTTATGTTGAGCGGATTTAAATTGTGAGCATAGCTTTATGTGTTACGGTTTTTGTAAACCTTAGTTCTGTTTAAATTATGGAGTGTGCTAATAAAATAAAAACATTTGACATTGCAACAAAGTTCAAAATCATATGCGAGGTTTTCGAATGTACGTTGCCCAAATAAACATCCTTTTAGTGTAGTTCATTACATAAAAAATGCAACAATATTTGTGTGTTGAGTATTTCCCACATCAGTACGGATAGTGAAACATTTAGTTCTTTCGATGAAGTTAAAATTGAATTTTATTTCCGTACAAACAAAATTTTCCACTGCATCATTGAAACACACTCTCTCATAAGAAGAACTGCAAAACTATCATATCTCATGAGAGACTAAACGTATTTCGTGAGACATGATTGTTTTTCGGTTCTTTTACAACTAGAGTTCCCCACACCACCAACCAATAAAATAAACAGAACCATAATTAGTATATTGTTTCATCATAACAAAAATAAAAAATATTTGAAATGGCAAGAAGCTTACATACTGTTGAGTTGAGCAGAAATATCAATAGAGCATGTATGCAGTTGTGAAGTGCAATCTACGAGATTTTATTGTAAGTGTACAAGACAGTGAATTCTGCATGATAAAAGTAGTGGAAAAATAACGGTAATGTAAATTTTGTGCCTAAGTAAGTACACAAATTGTAAACGTATGATGGTAATTCACATTTTTAATATAGAAAACAAGTTAAAATCATAAGTTTTTCATTTGTGATGTAGCGCGCCGATTGGTAAGCAACTAACTCCCTTGCTGAGGCAACAAATTTGGAGGAGGAAGCAAGGTCGCATCTGCCAGTCGTTGCATAATGCCGCTGTCAGAGGTCTCAATTTTTTTTGTATTGTCACTGCATACGTGTAGTTTACGGCATTCGTTAAACACAGGATCTACAAGGGCAAATACAATTTACAAAAAAATTATGGGGCCAAGCAAATTTTGTTATAACGATAACTCGCTATAGCGATCATTTATTTTGCCATTCTTGGCTACCGTTATAATGCGGTTCCACTGTATTTATTCTATCTTATTGTTTATGGTTGTGCAATACCAAAACAAAAATGCCAAACGAAGATGTAAAAGCACCGCCTGTGCCTCAACACATCTTGCGGCAACGAAAATTCAACATCTCACAAACAAGGATCAGACGAGAAAGGAAATTATGAGGGCAGTAAAGTAACTACACTAAAACTTTAAACCAAACAATGAAAACCCTACTTGGTACAAAACAAAACATGGTTGTGAATGCTGTCACTAGCATTCCACGAAAAGGCAGAGGAGAAAGTCAAGACAGCACTAACTGGAAACACCTAAAACCTTTAAAAATGAATACGCACATGAAACTGCATGAAATTCCAAGCGCACACAAATCTTTCGCACAACGAATAGATCACAAAAAATGACAGGGTCAAGTGAACGACTTCCAAAAAATGTGTGGCATAAATTATTTTTGCTAGTTGCACTTGCCACTCAAAACGAGTGTGTACTTTGCCATATTCTGAAAGACAGACAAACACGAACGAGAAGCAGGAACAAAGGATTGAAACGAACAAAGAACCCAAGCGCCAGCACTTAGACACAATGGAAAATAAAGAGAGAGTGTGTGTGCAGACACATGCACACAAAGGAACATAGAAAACAGAAAATAAAAAAGAAACGCAGGAAATTTTATTGTTTACTTTGTCTGCGGTGGCCACAAGGTTTCTTCTTGATGATAAACACTTATTTTGTATAGTACTCGAAGCACACGCACACCAATAACACAGTAGCACGCACGTGTTTTACTGCCAACACAAAGAGCAAAACAATGAAAAAATGCACTAAAAATGACTATGCCGGAAAATATCCGGTCCGGAGGACCAAAAATGTTATGGCGAATTTGAAACTACTAAATTAAATTGTCACTAGTGGACTGTACAGCGAATTTCAGCGAGAAAACGAACGACAGGCATGATGTTCAACACTAAAGTGTCATCTTCTTTCCTGCAGCTCAGGACCGTCAACCCCTGAGACAGCACCGAAAACCGACAAACACGCACCAAGTTAGGATCGCGGGAAATTCAAAATGGGTCCCGCACACAAACCACACAGAGTTCTGCCGTGAAATCACTAATGATTGAAAACTCTAACCAACTCACATTTACAAAGTCACAAGTCCAAGCACATTGGTTCTGCAATAAATGGGATTAATGTTACTTGCAAAATACGTACTCTTACACCTAATTATGGGGTCATGGTGGTGAAGTAGTTAGACTACTCGCCTCCCACGTATGCGAATCATGTTCAATTCCCAGGGGGTTCGCTCCTGGATTTTCGTAATTGGGAATTGTGCCAGATGATGCTTTTGGTTGGCGCGTTATTTTCAAAGATCTCCAGTTTCCCCCTGTCTTTTCATTCAGGCACTGCTCTATACTCACCTCGCTTAACCCTCATTGGGTCTCAAGACCTGAATGTTGAGAGCTGCCCAAATCTCTTCACTAAAACCTAATTCTTTCAAAAAACAAAGTGTAAGCTAATTGATGATTTGTGCTTGGGTAATTTGCTACACATTAGGGTTGTTATAAAAATATGTATTTATTTATGAACAGGAAGATTCGAAATTAACGCCAGTCACAGAAATTTTTTTTTACATGAAAATGTACAAATGGACTTTTAAATAGGATAGAACCTTTTTTATAATTTGTTTGAAGGGAACACTTTCTGTGTTCACTATGTAGGGGAAACTTGGCATTTACATATGTCTTGAAATAATATATAAAACTGATGTACCAAATTTACATACGTAGAGTACTTTATAATCTTAATAAATTGCGTGGAAAAGAATTTTATAACTAAAAGACACAACCAAAAAAAAATTAATACAAACCTACATCAAAACTGAATTACGTTGTAACTTGTATGGATAGTTTTTTGAGGGACCGAAATAAAAACTGATGCATGCTGATAAGCAATGCATGTAGACTTGATCTCCATCCAGACTTCACCATCTGGTTTGCTGGTGTGGGTGGGTGCAATATGTCACATAAAATAGTAGCATGTTCTGTAGTTAAACTCCATGTTAGGAAGAGAAAAGCTAAGTTACAAGAATTTTTCAAGATGGAAAATTTACATTGCGCTTGTTATCTTCTCATGGTTGGTCACACTCGTAAGCTGCCTTTCCACTGGAGGATTGACATGTCACACCACACAATGGTTTTATACAGTCTGCTGTTGTACAGCAAAGGCAGCTTTACCCCCTCGCCTACAGCTTTTGTTGATGGGAGTGGCTGTGAAAACAGTCCCTCCCTCCTTCCAACATCCTCTTCCTGTCCCCTCTCTCTCTCCTACCACATCCTCTTCAGGGGGGAGGGGGGCTCCCTGAGACACTGATCCTCCTCAATGTCAAGCTGGTAGATTATCTCGAAGGGGAGGAGGGTGGAGCTTGGGACAAAAACTCTAATTGTTTGAAAAAACAGTATAAGTTGAACTTCTTATTCATTGAGGCTTTTGTTTCCAGATGTTGTGGTGAAAATGCACTTCCCCGGGAAAACTTTTTGTGTTCACAAAGGCGAGACTTCTCAATTATTTATACTGGGGAGTAATTCAGATCTACGGTAATGTGTGTGTCGAATCAGTAGAAAATTATCAGCAGTTCCTACATTGGCGGAAGCCGATTCGAATCTCAAAGCTCTAGTCCTGCCTGCCAGTCTCGCTCTTCGCTGTACCGACGCTCGTGTCCGCAAACTTTACTCTTGCTGGTCACTGTTGTCGCTTTGCTGGTGCTGCAATAACCAGAACGATCTTGCAACGATAACTCAAAGTAATAATTCCCCTCAAGGACAGGAGGTGGCACGAGCCCCGACAGGCTTAGTGTGGCAATAACACGCATTCGAGTGGTGTGGCAAACGGTTTGTTGTGCGAATAGTGAAATTATAGTTATTTCTTTTATATATAACTGAACTGGAATGTTCACTGGTAGGTAATTTGACTTTGAAACTATTTGCATGTTATTCGAAAATATTCAAACATCAAAATCCAATATTCACACACCTCTGCTATCTAGTACATTGAAAAATCTGTTAAGAACCTGGGAATAAAATGTGGTGCATGTATATGAAATATATACGTAAAAGAACAGCAATTTGAGTACTTGCAGACTAGTACTTAACAGATATCCTCACAAAGGACGACACATTTCTCACACAGTTGCGCAATTGCAATGTTTCGCTGGCTAGGCCATCTTCACCATGCGGCGAGTTAAAAGAGTGTTCTTTGGTTTATATGCTCCTTACCGAGGTCGACACACAAGAATTGACAGTAAGAATAGATTGTTTGCAGCTTATACATAAACAAAATATATTCTGAACATGACTTGGTAATCTGCACAATTTTTGAAGTTACCCAATTTAGGTTTGAAATGATTAAACAATCAATACTTTTATGTAAAGCCCTCTCGTGGACATTTGATTACAGTAATGCCATTTTAGAAGACACGAGGTAAAATAATCTTGTTTTACTGAAAGTTAACATAAATTTTGTATGGTAAAGTGAAATATTTTTACAGAAGGTATTTGGGCAGGAAATTAAAATGGTACGTTAATGTAAATTACAGTTTGTTGTAGCGAAATTTTACTGTAGTGTTTTATGTTGAATTTACTTGTGAATTGATTTGGTTTCAACGCTTTTTTATGCTTTGTGGTGAACATTTTTTGAGTTACTCATGTGAGATGAGTAATTTTAAAGCTTCAAAATGAAAATTCAGAGCAGCAATATACACGAGATTGATATTAATTTAGGTAATTTAGTTCTTGCAAAGTCCTTGATTTTACATGTATAGGTCTGCAAGAATTGCAACAAATATGCCAATTTCTGACTGTACATCGATAAAGTAAATAGACAATGACTTTAGTGTCAAATTTTAACACCACACTGTTACTATAATGCTAGGACAAAGCATGTGCCTAAATCACTACAAACTTAATCTCTGTATGAAATACTCATGGTAAAGCTAAAATGTATGCAGTAAATATATTGTTTTTGAAAGTGCTGAATTTACTATGATGAACGAGCAGGTTCTTCAGTAACTGCATGAACAACACTAATATTTGCATGGTCAACAAGTCGAGGGTCAAGATTAGATGTTTTATTCTGCTCTACAAGTGTGTCTGCAGTGATCAAAAAGTACCCCACCGAGCACACTTTTTGTTTCTATTTAAAGTGTTTAATCTCGATATTCTGTAGTTACGGTTGTATTATTCATTTGATAAATGCATGTCTCTTCCATTGATTAAAGTATTCACTATTCAGTGGTGCATTCGTAATCCAGGAGTAGGGACTATACCGGTAGTTCAAGTTGGGAAGTCTCGTGCTATTTGTACAGAGATTTCACATTTGTAAAATGATTGCAGCAACTGTGTACAGCTGCAGGGATTGACATAAATGCTTGATGTAACCAGGTTGCCTGTGCTTCATATTTTATGGAGCTAGTTTAAATTACGTGAAATACATATGATGTGTTGGGGGGTGGGGGTCGCTTTATTTTTTCTGCATATATAAGTGTGGGGGGGAAAGAATAAATTTTGAATGTGCATTGCAGGACATTGGCAATGGGTTTGCTTCTTAATTAAATGTTATGTATTGTGGACATTACCGGTATTGAATGCTGTTATTACATTCCAAAAATACTATGTCGTTAACAATTGTTGCCAGTTGTACAGCATTTTTAATGTTACCAAGTTTTTTTTTAAACTGGTACTTTTGTTCCTTCATTCCAAATGTTAAGTTTTTGTTTTGCAGTGCTGTACAATACCTTTATTGTTTACAGTAGAGTTTGATCATGTATTTTTGTAAACTTGCAGTGTTTGTATTTTGCAGCAAGAATATCAAAAGCCATGAAAGTGGTTGTATTGTAACTGAATATGACATAAAATGTAACTTATGTTTTTGTGAATGTTACTTGCACAACTAAGAGAATGAAGCTTAATATTCACTTCCCCCTCATTGGCCACGATTACACTGTAAGCACTCTGCATAGCTCACTCAACAATAGAGGTATGTATTCAGCTATAGTGTTCAGAGTGTCTTGAAATATTTTTACTTGTGATTTACTCATAAAATCGTTAAAATGATGGTGACTATGAGTGCAGGCAAGAAATCTGTGTGAATGTAGCCTTCTGTCAGCTTACTACCTAATGCTAAATATTAACAATATCCTTGTTTTATTAGCATTCCAGATTAAGGAACACTGTCTTTGTAATAATCATTGTGCTAGGTTTCTCAACATTTATTCCTGCAAGAACAACACATAAATTAAAATTCCAGTCAAAACTCAAATTCACAACCTTTCACGGTTCCCAGGAAAATGGTTCGTACTTTGAAGGAGTCGTCATTTTATTTTGTACCAGTTGTGACCCACCTCCACTCCATATGCGCAAAATTGCATTAAAGCTCTACATTGGCCATTTTTACACTGTTTTAGTGGCTAAATTACTTTTTATATTAGTTAAATATAGTCAAATGTCAAATGGTTCCCAGTGAATTGACTTTTTAAGATATATGTGCTTGTAAGATTAAATTTGAACCCCCAGAGAGTCAACAATTGTTTCAGTGTTCAATTGTTTCTAGAGTGAAAATAGCATGTAGTTTAAATAAAATATGAATTTTTTTTAATTTTTAATGTTTTAAAGACTTCCGAGAGAAATTATACCCTAGGCAGACATATAGGTACACCCCTTGTTGCCAAAAAAAAAAAAAAAGCTAAACACAGCACTCTGAGCAGCTGTTAGGAAGCGCAAGCTACATTTTCCCAGGCTTCTTGAAGGAAAATTAGATGATTTATTATTTAAGTGTTATCTTATTATCACAGGTCTATTATTCAATCATTCACAAGCTTTACACACTTAAGATAAGTGTGTTAGAAGGCAGATGTGCTAATGCATTTGCAATTAGTGTTGCTTCCTACGTTGTCACTCTGAACAAGCTGTGCCCTTACTTTGCCAAGGTGACTGGCTTTTGCTCTCTCTCCGGCGACAAAGAGCTGCGCACACACCTGGCCCAATCAATACTGTGTTCTGCCTCACCACGCCTAGCAATTACAGCAGAGTGTGAACTGTTCCCGTAAATGTGCTAGTTTCAGTTGTCGGAATATTTCACCAGCAGTTATTATTTTTGTATTTTTTTTATAAATATAGTTGATTGTAAGTGCCTTTTCAGTGTCTTCAGTGAAACGTAATATCGGCACACCGCTTCGTAAAATAGCCTGATCCACCATTTCGGGTAAATGTTCTGAGGCACAGCGAATATATTTATGTTCCCAAGTTAAAGTTAGTTGTTTGGTTTCAGGAAACCTGAATGATTCTGCAAATAAATTATTTTGTATCAGTGGCAGACAAACATGATTTTAGAGAAATAACACAGAGATTTTCATACATCATGTGTTCAGGAGATATTGGAATTACAAACAGTAAGTTTTTTTTAATAAATGTATTTCAAAACAGTTACAGGTTTAGAATATTTGAAATGTACATGGCCAAATAAAAAATGATTTTTTTAACTCTGTGTTTTGTAGTGCAAGACTAACATTTTATTGTATAGAAAGTACGAGTGTAACCGTTTGCTAAAAATGTTTACCCACAGAGTACGTCTATAACTCGCATCTGTACGAAGAGCAACATATTCATCATATTTTATTCTTTCATTAAAGTTAAAGCTTTCCAAGGTTTTTTTTTTTTTTTATTTATAATTTTAATGTTATTTTCGTTAAAGTAAAATTTTCCACTGCTTCATTACAAAACAATATGTTATTCAAAATGATAATTGCCTCGTAAGAACCACAAAGGAATGCTTTCTCATGAAAGATGTTAGCCCAACGTCACCCTCCCGATCCTCTTCTTTAACAAAATAAACACAGCCCCAGCTATGATATCCTGCACGAGATGAGTACTTGACTGAAGTTGGCTAACATCACTCTTTCATTGCCTACCATGAAAAGAAAAACAAAGTTCATATGTGAGAAAAATGTGTGCTTTGGATTCGTATCACGTGTTGACAAACATTTTTCTTTGTTGGCGTAACATCTGTGGCGGAAAGATAAGTGGCTGCTCTACTTATGTTTTACAATGAAGATAATATTTGTGTATATATCTATAGTTCTGAGGAATAATTTTAACTGGCACACGCCCCTAAATTTTAAAATAATATTTTGTGAATGAAGAACATCTTATTTCATAGCAAACTGTAAATGAAATATTTTGTTGGGTGCAGCTTTGTTGGCCAATTTGCGATCCCATTTTTAAGCTAACTTTAACAGTAATATATGTTCATGTCTGCTGTTTAGAGTCTCTCCTGGATTGTAAATATCAGTATACACTGCCTCTTATCAAATGGAGGGAAATAATCCTAATTTCTCTTCTTTCGCTTTCTGTCTTGCAATTTTTTAGTTCCGAGTTTTTTTACATTTAGCAGCACCTTTGTGGCTATCCAAGCTAGGAATATTGGTTTCCTAATATTGAATTGTCTGAAAATAACTTTAAAAAATTAATTAGTTTATAATGTTATGTCTGTAATACTGCACAAAGTTTTTGCCTTTCCTGTTGTCCTAATAACCTTCACATACTGTATTTGGATATGAATTTGGAATTTATCTATTTGTTTACAGCAGTGTTCAAAAGAGATAGTTACTTTTAGTTATCTTTTCCTCTTTCAAGTTGTTCAGGAGTGACAAAGAGATTCGCAGTGGTCAGCGACTAAAGTGAATATAACAAACTTTGTTTTTAGTCTATTTCCTTCAATTTTTTAATAAAATTTTTTACTACATTTCCCCAAAATAAGGTTTTTACGTGGAGGGAATTGTTATTACCAGAGTAGTTTTGTCAATATTTTACTGAAAAATTTCAGTGTGACAAGGTACGAATTTCCAACATTAGCAGTATGCCAGGTAATGGTTGATGGAGAAAGGGGAGAGGTGACCACCTCAGTGGATAACAGTTAGCATTACGATTATTACTCAGCCTCCTTAAGTCAGTATAACACATAGGCAGACATCACTTGTACACCATGAACAGTGTTTTGAATTAAATGTTTTGTATTGATGCTGTGCTCACTGTTGGTCTATCCAGGTGGCAGCCAATAATGGAACTTTTGTCCATCCTACTTTGTAGAGTTGTTACATTAAATAGTTTGTCACGTCCTCTAAATTCAGTTGGCCTTGCCAGGTGGCAGTTATTCAGATATCAGAACTCATTCTGCCACGACAATAGTTCTGTTTGCCTACTGAAGGGCATTCTTGTTTTTGTTTATAATATACTGTGTAGTGAGAAGTCATTTAAAATATGTATTCTTACTGTTATGTATAACAGGTGTAAAGTTTAATTCTTTCTTCATTAACTGTGCTGGCTTGTTTTTGTTTATTTCTTTGTGAACAAAGTGCCTTCTTTGATAATGTAACTATTACTACTTTACATTTCACCATTTTTATATTTTCCCAGTGTTCGTGTGTGTGTGATTAGATTGTACAAATTGAATTGTGTAATTAAAGAATGTTATCAACTCAGAAAATGGTTATTTAATATTAGTTGATGTGAACATACCACGTCCCTCCAAAACTTCCAATTCCATGCAAAAGTATGGCATTTTGTATACATAGAATTCTCCAAATGGCTCGTAATGGATGTGTCTGCCATACTATATGAAACGTTCAATAAATTGTAATACAGCAGTGTGCAACAGTAGTGAAAAAAAAAAACTTAATTCAAATTTCTATCGGCGCCTAGGAGAAATCCCTTTGCGATTTCCATGTATGAAACCACACAGGGACTTTTGTTTCGTCCAAACATGTCTGCAGCCATTCGAACTGACTATTCACCCTGGAAGAACTGGATCATGAACTCCTTTCCCTGCACTGCGGGAGCAGAGCAGAGGAAGAAGTTTCAGTTAAATACAACTATATATAGTTCAGACAAACCGAAGTAGACGACAGCAACAAGATGTCAATGGCAGTTGCAGTTTAAATCTGTCAAGGTGAGTTTCAAGACTGCCGACAAAATTCTGGTTTCAGTGTTTCGCTACATGCGTCAGAATGTGCGAGAAAGATGGTTGAAAATACTTTTGACACAGAAAGATGAATGAATGAATGTGGTAATTCTCGTGCACTACAGATTGCAATTACGAAGTAAATAGGTGTATAATTTTATGTACTGATATAGCTTCACATAGAAATGAACATCAAAACCCCACCAACCATTTATGTGTATTGAAATCATTATTGATGACTAACTGGTTTGTTAGTTAAAACATTCATCCCATGAAGAAATTTTAATCTAACAAGCAAAGGTTCTGCTTTGTCAATATGTACGTGATTAAAACTATTACACAGTCAATCAAATCATCTTGAAAGAACACCACAATATGGAAAATGTACACTCCTGGACAATGAAAGCAGCGCACCATGAAGCCATGGGACAACCACGAAACGGTGTAAATAGCGAGACTACGGCTAGCATGCACATGATCTCAAGCTAATGTGTTCATATTTGACCGTGCACCCAGTGGTGGTGATGCAAGCACCAACCAGCGGTCGTAGACACTGCTGTTTAGTCGAAGCCATATTAACGTGAGAAATGTCAGATGATGGCAAGCAAGTATACAGAGTTGAAGAAGAATGCTGGGAAGATGCCAAAGACGTTACTTTACACAACTGATGGACTTTGAGAGAGGACTCGGAATCGGGCTGAAATCCGCAGGGTGTTCGCATAACCCACCATTTGGATAGTTTGGACCATGCTGTTGGGAGCAGTGGATATGTGAAGGCAACCATCAGGTGCAGAGGGATCTTATGGCTACCCGATCCACGATATTGGCCAGTCTTAGGGCTCCTGTGTGCCCACAAAAAATTTACAGATGTCTTGTGGCAGCTCCCGTTTTCAGTGGTGCCAGGTCGGAGCAATGTGTAATACCATAGACTGGCAATGTGTGGTGTTTATTGATGAGTGCTGATTCGTTATAGGGACTAATTTTCATGCCTGGGTGTGGAGGACTCCTGGGTGAATGCCACAATCCCTACCTTATCTCACTGTAGAGCAGTACACGGGCATGAGGAGCCGTAGCCTAAGCTCTTGTCGCATTACATGGAACATTGATGGTCCAATGGTGTGTGGATGAGATCTTATGCCCCCATCTGCTTCCATTTGTGCCTAGGATCCCTGGTGCAATACCCCAGCAGGTTAGTGCTTAAGCACACGTGGCACGGGTCCCCTAGGACTGCCTCCATTATGTCGAAACACTACCATGGCCTGCCTGCTCCCCTGACATGTACCCAATCGAGCATATGTGAGAACAGTTGAAATGTCAGCGTCCGCCGTGCCACAGCATTCGGGATTAGGAACACGCATGCTAACAATTGTAGGCCCATCTTCCTTGGGACAACATCTGGACTCCATGCTAGACTGTGTTGCAGTGTGTAGGGGTTCAACGTACTATTGAAATTGACGGGAAGGCGTACCACAGATCCATAAGTAATTGTCCTGCTGCGTTGATATTTGTGATCCTGTGTATTATCACTACCGCTATGAAGTTTAAGCACCATTCACTGCATTGTTTCTGTGTGTGCTATTTTAATTCTCTGGCATTATGTATTTGATGGAATATTTTAAACTTCTTTTAAGAAAACCAAGAAGTTACTAATATAACTAACGAGCCTACTTTCCTCAATATGGGTGTAATTCGTTTTTAAATGATTTCTTAAAAGCTGAACTGGTAGGTAGGACTTGTCATCTCATTGAAAGAAATATCATTGGAGATAAAACAAGAAACATATCCAACAGTAGTGAGACAATTACAAATACACACGTGCCTTACAAATTGCAGTATGTTCTAGCTTTTTCTGATTTTGTGACATTTTCTTGAGAGTACTAAGTTACCTAACAAAATATGCATGGTGGAAACTTGTTGGCATAATGTTCATTACAGAATGTTGTCCGAACATATAAAATACCATACAAAACACCTACATTGAAACAACGTATTACCAGGTAAACACACATCACAGAATAATTATCTCACCGTGAAAAACATTTATATTATTTAACGTAAAGTAAAGGGCCACTTTTTTTTATTAATAAATATTTGTTCGTAATTTGACATGTTGATTACACTACACTAGCCCAACAGAAGAAAACATACCAATTACCAAGAGTATAATTTGCAACTTGTTACCAACCATTTTCAAGTTTAAAAAATTACATTTGCAGTTTTTTCTGGTCTTTTCTGATTTAGTGACATAATTTTCTTGAGAGTGCTAAGTAATCTCACAAAACATACACGGTAGGAATTTTCGTTGGCATATTACGTTGGGCCGTTGTTTTAATATCTGTGTTCTAACCCAACGTTCAGCCAACCTTTCCAGCCAAATTCCAACTGTTGGTCCAACGTATGTTGCTGCTGGGGACCTAGAACTCGAACCCAGGAAATCTCGTACTATAAGCTAGTGTCTAATAAACTGTTTCACAGAGGTTGAATTCGAGCTTCAACTTCGAATTTTAATCAGTCTAATGTTTCGAATGATAGGGTTTACTAACCTAAAATATTTACAGGGTCCTCATATTGAAAATAAGTGACTGAGCCTTGTAAAACATATTTGTTTACATGGTTTACCATAGCACTACTTGTGTGAAGAATTTGGTGAAAATCAGTTTATTGGTCCCTGAGAAATGGCACCAAACGTTCATATTTCTCATGTGACGGTCTTCGTAAATGGAGCATAAAAAGTTATGTTGTAGCACACACTATGATTGTATACTGGCAGTATGCAAATTTAAGTTAAAATCGATTAGGCATACATGGTTTCGTAGATATAGCATACTAAGATAAAAAGTTTGCATAGGCACTATTCGGTAAATAAGAGACTTGCATACTTGCAACATATAAATTAATATGGCCTACCGCAGTACAACAACGTATTTGCCAAATTTGAAAGAAATAAGTTTATTGTTTCCCAGAGATGCCATAAAAACTATATTATTTCATGTGGGGCTGTGTTACGAAATGGCAGAGAAATGAGGCTTTGCACAGACAATTGATCTATACAGGATGATTCTAAAATCATGGGACAAACATTGAGGGGTGGTAGAGCTCACTAAAACAAACAATTATTGTATAGGAATATATGGGCGGGAGTGGTGCGTTGAGGCACAAAAACATAAATAACACATGAAATGCAACACAGTGTTTATTTACAACGTCGCCGCTAAATGCCTTTTTACAGCATTGTTTATAATAATTTCTCAAAATTGCTACAACAGACAGTAATGCAAGCTTGGTAGCATCGGTGGAGTGATGCTGATGCAGCAGGTCACTGGCGCACCGTTTGACTGCCCTCAACTATTGCCACCATTGTCAGCCAATCATACCATATGTAGAGGTCGCCAAGCATGCGTGACTGCTGGTGGATGCATTTCCAGGAACTATTTTAACATTTTCTGTACGGAATCACTCGTTACGTATGCTGCTAATGAACATTTTAGGTTTCTGTTAATGTGTTATGTTTATGTGTTTGTGCCTCAACGCGTCACTCCCGCCCATATATTCCTATACAATAATTGTTTGTTTTAGTGAGCTCTACCACCCCTCAATGTTTGTCCCATGATTTTAGAATCAT
>NQII01018557.1:3769-15232 GCA_002778355.1 Clitarchus hookeri | reverse complement strand
TTGATAACCTGCCATCGTAGCAGCAGTAACCGATCTAGCTGCCGACCACATCGCGTTACTCTGACTGGTTCCATACCTCTGTTATTTGCATACGCACACCTATACCAGTTTTTTTTTTATCTTCAGTGTATTAATTACGTGCCAAATTTGTTGAAAATTGGTTTAGTAGTTTTCGAGATATAACGTAAAAGCTTAATTTTTAATGTGGTTCTATCTTCCAAAACGCGAACCAACAACAATATCCACATCTGAATTCAATGCTTACATCTTGCAATGTCAACGTACAAAATTTGGTTTAAATNATTCAATGCTTACATCTTGCAATGTCAACATACAAAATTTGGTTTAAAGAGGTCGAATGGTTTCCGAGATACATCACTCCATATATTAAGATGGCTGCCATTTTGAATGTAAGTACCCGACGTGGTCGAAAACTAGAAGTCAGGAGTAGATAGATAATGGGGGTTCTGGAGCAGGGGTTGGGGTTTCGAACGCTCGGGCGACCGCCATCTTGGATTACATCACAGCTGCTATCTTGGATGACCTTGCCAATCATTACCTCCCGCCCCGCATCATCTAAAGTTACTGACATAAAGTGTATATGAAAATAAAATACAAAATCTTCTTTGCTGCGCTGTATCATCCTCACCTCGCTTCGCCCTAGTCGGCTCTCAAGACCTCCATGTTAAGAGCCGTCCAAATAGCCTCACTCACTCTTCATACTTATTTTATATATATTATTTTATAATTTTTTAAAATAATAATATTAAGTTTTAGTGGTTATGTTAACTCTTTCAATCCCACATAATTTTATAGTTTCAGGTGTTGCAAACATATTAATTAATGATGCATGGTGTACTCATGTTTCGTTGTCACTGTAGACTATATGTTTGGCTTCAGCAATATGAATCAATTATGACCTAGACAAGTAAGACTATGCGAATCATTTACCCACAGGTTATAAAATTGATCATTACAGACCAAAATTTGCCCAAATGTGCATAATGTAAACAATTGCGTTCACTGAGTCTGAATGGATTAAGCATTGCTTAAATGCTGAAGGCTTCTGTAATATTATTTTAATGTGAAAAAAGGCAATGAAACATTAATTAAAATATAATTTGCTTTCTCCAGCCTAGCAGCAAACTTAAGTGTTCGCTAGCACACAAAAATAAAACATAGTTAAAATTTGAAAAAAAAAAAATAGTTGATTTTATAAACTGGAGACAATACGACATGAGATTCATTATCTGCGCAATAGAAAGGTATGTGCCGTTCGCGCAGGATGATAAAACGTAATTTTTTTTTTTAATATATCGCAGCATTGCGGTGGATACGTCACAACTTGAATGACATTTACAACGCGGGAATTTTCGATTCAAATTTTACTTGTTAACAACGCATAATTTTTTATATTATTAAACACGTATCTTGTGTTTCATCATGCATAAAACTTTCCCCATCTTTACCCGTGAATATTACGAGCATGTTCTGACATTATAGACCATTTTGAAGCCCTGCGTGCGTTACCTGTAATTATTTTACGGTATTCTGCACACAAACTATAAAATACTTTGTTCTGTAGAAACGGAAACATTACGTGTACAGTCAAGCAGTAGAAAGATTTTTACAAGCACTTCTGCCATCTAAAGATCTACGCGAATTAATTCTTCAAAAGGGGTTTGTAGGACGTAAAATACATTTCATTTTAAGACTTTATTTATTTGTTATGGCTCGAACAACATTCACAACGCGGTAGTTCCGGGCTGAATTTTATGGCTTGGAATTGTAGCAGTGCATGTGATATATTATTTAATACGTATCTTGTGTTGCATGATGCGTAAATCTTTCCCAATCTTTGTTCGTGGATATAACGTGCATGTTCCGAAATTTAGGGGACTGTCTATAGTCCTTTCTGACGCTCTGATAATCATCTACTTTCGTGCAAATATAATTAAGGACAACGAACCACATTCGTTCGCGTATTTCTTACTAACACGCCTATGTGCATTATTTATATATAATATAGGTAACAATTCAATATAGCCGATAAATTATGATACACGACACAACCAAATGCATATGGTGACTTTACAAAAAAACCCGAAAATAGAACTGCGTTTCAATGTACATTATACGTGGATTATTATGGATTATGCGTGGATCATTATACGTGGATTTACTCTATTTTTTATGCACTATAAAAACCATATTTTATAAACGGTATTTTTATTCAGAGACGTAACATATTAAGGAGCCAGCCTACCTGAGCTGAGTTATTATGCTTAACGCCGCATTTATTTATGTTCCCGCCACTTATATATTTTAAAAATATAGATGACGGTATATCTCAGTGGGCAGTGACTATGTTACAAGCACTACATCATTTGACATATGTACAGTACAAGTTCAAAAAATAACAGAGTGCGAATATAGTTCGGTTACTTACTCCTTAGAACATGCAGTGTTTTCCTACGCTGACTGATACGTATTTCGGTGCACATGTCGTATGATTTTTAATGCAATCTTTATGCTTCTCGTTTACATATTTTTGTGCAATACTAGCAATGCTATGGAATCTGACGGAGTACTGTTTCCAATACGATTACTCATTGAATGCTTGTCTGGACTAGGGGCTAAGTTTATTTTTCAGGTGAAATAATTTAATTTTTTTTTGTTCTGGAGTGGAGGGGCGACTGACGTTTATCCCGTCTTTGCTGCCTCGCTGACACACGGTGTCGCCCCACGCTGCGATAACTAATAATAAATAGTAGCAAGTCAATGTTAATTTTTTTATAAATTCAAAATTTTTTTGAAACAAAAATTTTATTTAAATAATAGTTAGGGTTACATGTTGCTGGGTAGGAAGGGGGAAGAGGTGCCCCTGCCTGTGACGTCAAACGATTTGGCTGTACGAAATTTACCTGGTATTTTCCTACTACTACCATCCTTATATCGTTCATGAGAAAATAAGTAGGGTGGGAGGGGAAGACAACCAATAAAGGGGGCTGGCCAAAATCGGTACCTTATATTTCACATAGTTTCTGACGAAATAAGTAAGACGGGAAGGAGGGGAAGTTGGCCATTGAAAATGCCATTGTAACTAAAGGCACCATTTCCCTTGTATTAATCCGCGCCTCCCGACCACTCGGCGGCGTTATACAGCATGAGTATAAAAGCACACCCCAAATTTGAAGGTCTATAATACCAAAACAAAACAACCTACAACCTTGGTTGACCAATCAAATGAACCGTGGAACTGTGAAGTTTGTTTACCATATATTCATTAATGTTCAATGTGACCACCACGAGCGTCCCGAACTACATCTACGGGATAATCAAACTCGTTCCACACTCTTGTCAGCATGTCCAGTGTTACGGTTTGGCTCGCATTCGACACGCCAATATGAAGGGGGCGGTCTGATGTTTCCTTTATGGTGCGCCACCCCATTGGCACCTAGCTGTTCGCGGACACCTGAACGAGACGTTGTCGTAACGCTGGATTGGTCGAGTAGCAGCTGGTGACCAGGCTCTTCATCACTGGCCTCCAAGAAGCCCGGATCTTACCCCGGACGATTTTTTTCTATGGGGGTACATAAAGGATCAAGTGTTTCGTCCACCATTGCCGGCTAACATTGANTTACCCCGGACGATTTTTTTCTATGGGGGTACATAAAGGATCAAGTGTTTCGTCCACCATTGCCGGCTAACATTGAAGATCTCAAAACGAGGATTACGGACGCCATCCATATGCTCGTATTTGATAGAAATACTAATGAACTTATCTTCATTNTTTTTCTATGGGGGTACATAAAGGATCAAGTGTTTCGTCCACCATTGCCGGCTAACATTGACGATCTCAAAACGAGGATTACGGACGCCATCCATATGCTCGTATTTGATAGAAATACTAATGAACTTATCTTCATTNCGATCTCAAAACGAGGATTACGGACGCCATCCATATGCTCGTATTTGATAGAAATACTAATGAACTTATCTTCATTCCCATCTTATCTTTTTCTTCCCTCCTTAAATAATTTCTACCCAGTATGACCATATGATACTCTATGAAACTTTTTAAAATTCTTATATCCATATGGCACAGTTAGTATTCCACCTTCCAATATTCGTGTTTTGTCGTCCTGCCATATGAGCACGACTTTATTCATGGACTGCGTTTAAACTTCATGGTGGTATTATATTATATTGTTCGTTGTTACTTGCACGACTTGCTGCTGCTTCAACACTCTTTTGTAATATTCCAACGTGATTTTATTTTTCAGACTTGTCTTTTGGACTCCTTTTGCCTTCTTGGTTACTTCGCCGCCACATACAGTATATAACTATACATTTTGGCACGCAGCCCCACGAACTCGCTCATCAGTTCGCCACCACACTCTTCTTTAAATGTCCCCACCACTTCCCTGTTGGTGAAAGAGTAGCAGGAATGAGTGGGCGGGTAGGAGCTGGCATCCATATCTTCCATGAACGTGGGGTCTGCGGCCAGGTCTGCATAATAATCCTGTGTTTCAATTTAATAAATCAATGAGTCGGTGTCTGTGTACAGGAGATTGAAGTTGTCTTCATACTGTATATGTTCTATATCTCTGTAGTACTGTAAGAGAGTACTGTATTGCTCCGTTCCCAGCCGGAGACCCACGGGCATGGTTACTTTAGCAGCCACGCGGGTGGTATACTGTGTACCATATAAGAAGGCCACATTCTTGACAGTTGACAATCGCCAGGCCTTTTCGTTTATGTATCCATTCGCCATCAACTGGTGTGTCAAGTATAGGCTTTGATGCGGCGAGTCAGCGCGTCCAGGAGGTGCTGCTACCTGTGGCAATCGGTGAACTTCTTGGGTGGCACTGCATTCATAAACGGAGCTTGGTGGACGTGTGTAGGATTGTTCGTAAACGCTGTACACGAAGTATATCTTACTTTAAAAATTATACAGAGATCGCGGGAAAATAAAACCATTTGTATATGCGCGTAAATACGTTATTTTGAAAACAATAAAACTACAATATGTTTCTGGGTGTAGTTTGGGATATGAATAACAGATAGCATGGAAGGGCGTGTTGTAAAAGATGGTGCGCCTATCCCTCACAAGATGGCAGCACATGATTGGAGAGTCTGGAAACTTGAAAAAGGTTTCTATTTTTTCGTTACATTTGGATACGGATCGTTTTATTGTGCATCTCATTTGGAACACCTATACATTACTATTTTATCACGATGTTTTGTTTCTAAAACTAAAAAACTACTATTTTATGACCACGTAAAATAAAATGTATTAATTAATCTACGAACTCTTTCTTATCCGCGTATTTTCTGCTTGTCTGATGTGCGTCGGCACTGCTCTCAGAATAGCCAACGTAATATTAATTTATGTTCGTTCGTGCATCAGCTGATACAGGATTTTGTAAATGGCACGTTGTTTGTTTTTAATACATTAAGTTGCCACTCACTGACTGTCAGAATGTGGCCTTCTTATATGAAATGAACTATACAGCGGGAGGGCGACGCCGAAAATTATACCAGTTCCAGGCCTAAGGATGGATGACTGCCACAAGAAAAAGAATTATCTTAAATGAAAAAAAAAAAAAATGAAACTTAAAAACCGTATAAAAATGAATTAGAAAATTAGTTATATTTTTTATGTACATCTTTTCAAAATTTTTAATAAAAAAAATTGTTTTAAGAAAAGTAACTAAAAATATTATTACACGTTCTTATTCTGAAATAATCATGACAACAAAAACATACAATCTTTTAAATATAATTTGTTCCCCATACACATGATAATACATACACTTCTTTTAAACCCTTATATCAGCACATGTCCCGATAGCCGAGTGGTCTAAAGCATCTGCATTCCAACCTAAAGTTCGACAGTTCGATCCTGCTCTCCTCCAGATAATACACTTTCAGCTCTGTGAAAACTAAACAAAATAGAGCAGTGCTCCTAGCAGCAAACTCTAGAATGAAAATGGTGGCCCAGCGAGTAAAAGTTCAACGAAGGACAAGTAATCACACTCTAGCAGTTATAAACAACATTACAATGATCGGTGATGCACTCTAGCGTACGATGAGACAACTGCAGCGTATGCCAGATAAGTTGAGTAACACAATGGCGGAAGAATATAACAGCTACTAATACATTCTATTAAAATTTTTTTGGTAAAATAAGAAATTTTAACAAAAAATTCCTTAAGTGATTGTGGGGTGAAACTACCCCCAAGACATCGTTAACATTTTGTTGTTTTGCATTTCTTCTCACGTAATGTGTTTGGTTTATCATTTCAAAATAAATAAATTTAATTCCTCGATAAATGGTTTTGGGTTTCTTCCTTAACTTTCAAGTCTTCTTTTAATTCCGCGAATAGTTGCAATTCTTGCTCATTTGGCTTGATCACATTTCAATTCTGTGGTTTTAATAATAATTCTATAAATAATATATTGGGGTATTTTCAAATTAAGTAATTTATCAATTCGTTTAAACTTTTTACCGGATATCTTTTCACAGAATGCCCTCATGTGCAGTCATTTTTGTTATTTATAGTTCAAAAAATAATGCACGGTTTTCTTTTAGTCTGGACCACGTTTTCAATTAATTATTTTATAACACAGTGGTTGGTAGTATAGGAATAGGGATTCAGGGACAACTGCCTCATGTATCAGGATCTGTCCGCCATATTGGATGATGTCAACTCTTTCTCTGTCATTTTAATCGGCGGCCATATTGTGACCTTGACCTTTCTATCTTTTTCTAGAATTTTCCACTTCATGCTCTGTCATTACATCTTTTTTCATGCTCCGTCATTCCATATTGCCTCTCTTTTCCACCTCTTTTCTCTCTTGCACCTTCTTCATCCACCATCTCGGATTTCATCTGCTGCAGTTCCCTCATCACCTGCTAGGGGTGCCAGTGTCGGCCATGATGTTTATTGATGCTAGAGTGTGCTACAGTCGTCCGCCATCTTGTTTCGACTTGGCCTTTGTTTAACTGCCACCTGCTAGGGGCGCTGGTGTTGCTCTCGCTCGGCCGCCATGTTGGTTCTGGAGTTGACCACTAGAAGCGCTGCTATTTTATTTAATTTTCGCTGAGTTCAAAATATAGTCTGGAGTAGGGCGGGATCGAACTGCCGGACCTTGGGTCGCCAACATGGTGAACGCCTTAGATCACTCGGCGAACGAGACAGGTAGGGAAGTAAGTTTATGCTTTGCAACACTCCTCACCACCACCCACCCTCAAAATGATAAAAAATCGCAAATATCGAAAAAAAATTTCTAAAAATCGAAGAAAATATATTGTGAACCTCACGCTCACCCCCTTCCCACCCTCGTCACCTAGAAATTATAAAAAAAAAATCATTAAAACTATAAATATCTTTTTAAAAATCGAAGAACATACAACGCTGCACTACTTTACCCCCTTGCACACCTTACCAACCTCAACCAACCACCCACCCCCTCACAATAATCCAACCAGTCACAAAAATTCTAGAATGATCGCAAAAAAAATTGAAAAATTGATTCTAAAAATTGAAGAACATATAACGCTGCACTACCCACCCTACCTATTGCTCATTCCACAACCCAAATCAACAAACAAACCCCCCTCCCCTCTTTTTTTCACCAACCAACCCCAGTCATACAAATCGAAAACATTCTAAAAATCGAGGAACATTTAACATTAGACCCCCTTCCATTGCTCTCCCCCTCCTTGACACCTAACCGACACTAAAAGCGTCGACCCCCCCTCCCCCCTTCTGCTGTCAGAAAACTATTCACACACAGCTCTTGTGGGTCAAGCAGCTGGTCGGCCTTGTCAAAACAATATTAAATCGACCAGACACATAGGAATTGGTGAATTCATTAATAATTATTTTATTTTATCTAATGTTTGAAAAATGCCGAAATCTCTACAAACATAATACAATAAAATACATTAAAAATGTATTTTTAATGCAAAATCAGTTTATAAAATTAAAACTGTATAAATTTCACACATTCCCATAACAGCTGGTATCATTTAAAAAAATAAAAATTTTCATGGAGTGACAGGGATTTGAACCCACAACCTCTCGAATAGGAGTCCAGTACCCTAATTACTGAGCTGCTTAATTTCTCATATCTATTATAATAGCCCCGAAATATAGAGAGTGGATTCTCTCGTATAATTACATTAGTGTATTAAATGTTTTGTTATATTATTTTTATATATTTTTTCAATCAATACATATATGGCTTACGACACATTTATTGTAGAGCCTTTTCAGTTTAAATTCATCGTCTTTACCATTTTAAAAACTTTTTGAAGGCAAATTTTGTATTAAAACATTTTTTTTTTCATTCAGGGGTCTGAATAAATGTGCCTATGCTCACATTTAATGTTTTAAATATATTCCTTAAAAATAATTATAAAGCAGACCACATGTTTTCGCAAGTCAGCTCTTAAGCAAGCGAATATGTACAGGAATTTAGGTAGGTAAATATAATTTGCAAACTCTTAAGAGGCAGGTTCATAAAATTCAGTTTTCAAGCATCATTTATAGCTTCAGGTATGTACGTTCGTATTTACGTATGTAAAATCCCTTTAAAATAACACTGATTAGCTAAATTTAAAATTTTTTTTTTGAATTATTGCATTTTTTTAATGAAGTTAGTTTATAACAGGTTGGTTACGATATAAAGTTTAAAAAAATTCATTTTTTTAAATTTATTAAAATGTATTATTACAAAAGCATTAAAAAATACATTCATGTTCTTTCATGTACAGCTCATACACTTATACATCAGCTACAGAGTCCACACATATGCACACAGGAGACTGACTTTTACCTAAGATCGACACCACCCGAGAATGTCACCACCCGAGAATGTCACCACCCAAGACAGACTCATGCCATACCCACCCATCGAAAAAAAAATTCGTGATGATTAATATCGAAAAAAAGTCTCTAATGAGGGGCTCGTAGCTAACCTCTTCGAGCAAAATCTTCGGAAAACATGTCACCTACAGCTAACCATACCAAAGAACCATAAAGGCGACCAGACCAACCATACAGAAGGACCATTACGCCTTCCTCATACATAGGATGGCGCAGCTCGTTCACACTGTTCCAAATGCCTTTATAAACTTTCGGTGCGAACAAACTGTTTATAGCACTTCTCACGTCGACATGACATGCGAATGGATCTCCTTACACATGCGTTAGTTTCATTCTTCCGTGCTTCATTAGCATTTGCGAAAGTCTTGTTGCAGTAGCTGCGCGGAAGCACCTCGACCGCACCACTCAACATGCGTACCATCAGCAATCGTCCCTGATGCATGGACTAAGGAGGGACGCAGGGCATATTCCGCACGAGGAAATCCCGGCCTTGTTGAACTCTTGTCATAATTCCCTTTTATCCTGGGTATGTGCTTGGAAGACGATTTTGTGTACTATGCGTAGGACGGAAATTATTGACGCCCGAAATCAGTGCGATTTGCCTTCTGATTTAATCACCAAACAAGCCGGAATTAGATAAGATAAATTTATGTAAAATAATTTTTTTTATTAATGAATGCACCAATTGTTTTGACAAGGCCGACAAGCTGCCTGGCCCGCGAGAGAGGTGTGGGCAGCAGAAGGGGGAAGGGGGGGGGTCGACGCTTGCGAAAATCTGGGGGTGACCCGGTCGGGGATTGAACCTGGTTCATCTTGGTGGGAGGCGAGCAGTCTACCCACTCAGCCACCGCGGTCCCGTTTCAGTAAAGTCTTCTTCAGTACCAACTTATTGCTAAACATGACAAATCTGAAGTAACCGTGAAAACTAAAACTCGTTTGTGTATACGACTTGAGGGCAAAGGTCATTTTGATTACGGATGGTACCAATTTTTTAGCCATGTATATTAACTCTGCAGTGTTTAGAAACCACCGGATGCAGGACCCAGTAATCTAGATAGGCATTATTATTATTTTTATTTTGATGGCTTATTTAGGAATAAGCTACTATTAACGAATTGCAGATTTCGGCGTGTTTATATCTAAATGAGTTTTCTAGATATTAAAAATATAATAATAACAATAATCATTTTCTTTTGTACATCAGTTTTGTACGACGAACCTTTGGATGTCGCAGCAGATTTCACCTGCGATCAACATTTAAATTGGAATTTATGTTGGATTTTATTGTCAGCTCATTTGGTAAAACATATTTTACAATTGCTGCGACTTAAGCTTGGATGGAGATTAAATCGTATTCATTTTTTTTATAGTTTTCGTTGCGACTGTCATTTTTAGAAGAAAAAATCGCGACGCTGCACATTTGTAGACGTCGACGCACGTGACCCTAATACTCGGTAAGCCAGCCGTAACCCCCATTTTTCTTCCCCCAAGAAGATATCGTTATTTCATTTCTATTTTCGCCTCCTTTCGGCTCAAACTCGAGGAGGGAGAATTGTTTTCCAATCTCGAGAGGAAACATGGCGGTAATTCTGGTGGGACCTGGCGAACAGAAGGACTCGGAAGGATCGAATTAGCACCGGTCCCATAAGGGGCAAGCAGCCGAAGCTTTTCTCCTCATTGAAAACGTGACCTTTTTTTTTTTTTTTCTCTCCGGAGTTTCTCTAGCATTCGCCGCTCAGCTCCCCCATGCTGCTGTGCCCGAGTGCCTGTCAGGCATTCGGGCGGACGTCTCCCCCTGGGTGGGAGTAACATTTCTAACTCGGAAACACGTTAAGTTTGTGGGTGGTGATACTACACGATTCAAGGCTTTACGTACGTCACAGAGATCAACCTGCCATAATAAACAATTATCAAGTTTTTTGTGAATAACTCAAGTGGCAAAAAGCGATATATAAGCCATCTAGGTAAATAAAATCGGGTTGGGGCTTATTTGTTATGGATAGTGTACAGTATTTTTGTTTCAATGAATCAGTTGAATGCGAATGTAAATGTAAATGTATATATATTTATATTTAAAAAAATTATCGCCCTTGAAATTATGACGTTAGTAAAAAAGGGCCAAGAATGTATGCGTATAACATGTAAATAAAAATATGAAATTTTATACAGAAAAATTGGCAATAGCGCATGGTAGAAAATTAGGGGCCCATCACTCGTTTTTATGCAGTTCGTGTGTTTGCACGCGTTTTTGCCAAACAAAATAAACAGTAGAAAATATAAAACAGAATATAAAAAAAAAACGTTAATATAAATTTTTGTTCGAATCATTCTTTACTCACTTTACCTTCCGAATATTTTCTTTCTTTGCACTGCGAACTACAATTAAGTAACGCAAGAAAAAACTTTAATGTAATTCACCGTATTCATTATGTTATTGCTTCAAATATTTTAAAAAGGGATTTTGTAAGATTTTTAATTTTCTTTTGTTATTGTTTCAAATTTTCAGTAAAATACAATACATTATTTAAGGGCCCCTTTTAGTACCATAATTAAAACGATTACT
>NQII01018556.1:0-20427 GCA_002778355.1 Clitarchus hookeri | reverse complement strand
CTTACAGGTATGTAGGTTTGTACTTAAATGGTTCCATACGAATAACAATCTCACTATATTTGATAAAGGATACTTGTTTAGAAGTGCACTTACAGAATATACTAAGTAATAATTCAACACCATTAACCCAAACCACCTGATGAGAATGCAGATGCTAGTAGGTAAGTTACTTGGTATTTATGAACAAGTGTAAGGTGACTTCTTGATGCTTCTGGGTGAACATAATATAAAAAGCATTAGCAAAAATGTTTTAGATTAAACAAACTATATATATGATTCAGTGCTCTTTTGCCTATTTAAATGCTAATTTACTGAGCTAACATAGAGGAATAATAAAGAAATATTTAACTTACTGATCTTTGTAAATTTNAGATTAATAAATGATGTGTTTATATTGTCTTGGCAACATAAACTTTACAGTTTGGCATAAAGCACACAATACCCTGACCTTTGTCAAGGAATCTTATTCTAACCCAGTTTGAAATGCTTGAAACCAGAGTATTACATGGAAAAAGTCCTTACAGGTATGTAGGTTTGTACTTAAATGGTTCCATACGAATAACAATCTCACTATATTTGATAAAGGATACTTGTTTAGAAGTGCACTTACAGAATATACTAAGTAATAATTCAACACCATTAACCCAAACCACCTGATGAGAATGCAGATGCTAGTAGGTAAGTTACTTGGTATTTATGAACAAGTGTAAGGTGACTTCTTGATGCTTCTGGGTGAACATAATATAAAAAGCATTAGCAAAAATGTTTTAGATTAAACAAACTATATATATGATTCAGTGCTCTTTTGCCAATTTAAATGCTAATTTACTGAGCTAACATAGAGGAATAATAAAGAAATATTTAACTTACTGATCTTTGTAAATTTTTGTTATTCATTTGCTTATTTTCAAATTAAGGGGCATGGAATGGCCATGCTGTGTGTAAATAACAAATTGAACTATATAATCAAGAACAGAATCTGAACTACTTCACAAAATTTGATGGAATTTGTTTTGTTGATTAGATATTTTAATTGTGGATGGCAGCATATACAACAACTTAGCCAATACAATGTATATAGCTTTCCAGTTAAAAACTGTTAACCGTTTTTCAAAAATAATGGTTAGAAACCACAAAACTTACAAATGTAAAAAAAAAAAAGTTTGACTTGAAGTTATTATTTAGGTTTCAATAAAAAAACCAAATTTTAAAAATACTAAAATCTTAATTTTAATGAAATTTTAATTTCTTGAAAGTTTCTGTTTGCATTTATTTTTGAAAACAATCATTCACAGACAAAAGTTCTAAAAATAAATTTTACAGAATTGTAGATACTAGTTTTAATGCATTTATTACACTTTAACAATTATAGTTCTTTATTTTCTAAATGTATATTCCAGTAGTTTTTTTCTCTGTCTGATGATGTCTCAAAGTAGCAGAAAATGGAACTGCTATACTCAGGGTTAAAAAAAACCCAGGTTTTTTATTTTTTATATTTTTTTTTTTTTAGAAAAACCCAACCCACTTGGATTTTATTTAAAAATACCTGATATTTTTTGGGGGTTTTTTCAGGTTAAGCTGGGAAAAAACCCAGGCTAAATATAAAAATGTACAGTGAACTCCTGATTTTCTGGGGTAATGATAACCAATATTTATGGTTAAATCTATTGGAGGGAGGGGGGAGGATGTTTACTTTAGGCCTACATACTATACACGTACGTTATATAAACAAATTATATAGTCATATAAGAATTGAATTTTTTGACAGCCAGTGTGTGGCAACATCATAAATGATGTTATTAACATAATCACATACACAAAATTCTGTATAAGCTAATACGTGAACGATTGCAAGAAAATTTCACGTTGGCTATTTTGAAAGCCTACATTTACACAACAGACATTGGTAAAACATGCGGGCAGGAAGGAGATTGTAGACAAAATGTCTAAGTATTTTATATTGTTACAAAACAACTGTTATTAGTGTAACAAATTAAACTTTGTTCTAGAATAATGTGTAGGTGTTTAAACGATGGAACACAGTATGCGATAGTTTAGCTTCGTTTGTCTCTTCTTCATAGGCCATAGCTAGTGCTTGCTTCATTTTAAATGAAGAGGCCGCACATCTATCACAGAGTATTTTTCAAATATTTCTACATTAATTTGACGTAATATAATTCAAACCCTAGTAGTTTTGAATTCGCACGAGATGAAAAACTTACTTTTAAAAGGACGTGATAGGTATACTTCTGCAACACAGCAGTGAATGAAATAGGTGACCGTGCTGCCATATGTTGTCCAGTGCACGCGGGTCGCTTCAAAAACCATGCCCTCATGAAATGACTTGTTTTTCACACGTAAAATGCAAATATGCTAACGAATTCTCAGAGTTTTAAATTTTCAGCAAGTTCTATAAATATTTTAAAGTAACATATTTCCATGTGAAGTAATTCTGCTTGCTAATAATTTGGATTCGACCTGTAATCGCCAATCCTTTTTGTGGCTGGCTCGCCATTTTGTTTTTTTGTTTGTTCTGACTCCTCTCCCACTTCAGCAACAAAGTGAAAATTAATGTTATTTATTTATTTAAACCACAAGTTGTTTGCGATGGAATTATTTTTGCGGCAAATAATATTTATGTTAATGTGATATTTTGTCATTCAGTCCCACTCGGTGCCACGGTTAATTTATAAATAGCCTCTGCATGTACGAAGTACTGTAAACTAGACGATCTCACCTTTTTGACAAGCAAACACCAGTTTTAATAGTGAAATATTTTATTATTATGAATGAAAATGTGCTGTCTGACAATTTCCCCGAATTCCTAATACTTCCAAGTTTCACACATATTCACAAACACTTTTAATATGAAAATAAATCAGTACCCCATCACTCGGCTGCAGCAGCCACATGCGACTGGCGGCAGCTGTTTAATATTTGACTTTGAACTAGTGGCTCCACAGTTAAGCCACAACCCGATTAAGCCGTCCCCGGTAAATCGGGAGTTTTCTGTATATTCTAAATATTTCTTGTTGTTATATTTACACGTACATTTATATTTTACTTTAGTTAATCAAATGCCTGTATATAGAAACTGAATTTAATACACTCTTAATAAATATTGGAAAATGTTTTTTTTTTAATTTCTGCTAAATATTGTGTGAAGCAAAAAAACTTATATAATAGCAGTTTACGTAATGTAGCTAGTATTATACACAACATGTACACTATGTTACGGTAACAATTAATATAACAACTATCATATTTTCTGTATTCTAAAATATCACCATAACCTGCAACTGTGTTGTGTTTTTGAAAAACTTCTTGTTATAAGTTGTGTAAATAGAATATCTATGCATACAAATACTTTAGATTTATTGTTTTGTGCACATTTCTTTTTACTGAGGATCACAAATAAAAAACAATAAGAATGTGCTAAAGAGGTAGTGAGAGGAATATAAATTTTCCCTATAGAAACAGAGATGTATTCCTTCAGAAATTCATACTGCATCAGTCTCATTCTCACAGATATCAACAAGTGTAAAGTCTACTTTTTAACTCAGTCATTATTGAATGATATTCCAGTAATACACTATACAGTAGTCAGTTGCATGCAACACATAGACAAAATTAACATTACACATTAACATATCCAGTCAATCTAAACTTCTGACTGTGGAAGATATGCTCATAAATGACTGTACACTTTAGCTAGTTTTGTTGCTTTACAAACTTCCAAATGAATTCATAACTTGCTACAAACCAGTACAAATGTAGAGAAGTCTCTCTCAATTGAAGCAGAAGAAGCTGGTGCTGAATGCAAGCAGAAGAAAAGGTGACAAAACCCAAATGGAAACTTAAAGAGTTTCTTTCATTCTTTTTTGCCATGATCTGCCACCATTTTTCCCGAGGAAAGCTCTTGTACATCATTTGCATGCATCATAGAAGCAGGATAATAGTCAGGATCACTTATCATGAAGGCCATGATGCCAGGCAGGAATTCAGGATAGTGTTCAGTTAATCACATTTCTGCAGAGTGTTCTTGTTCTTCACTTAAATGTTGCCCTCTGAATTTTGGACCCATAAGGTTTGCGAGGATATATGGTGGTTGGATTGACTGTTGAAATCTTTTCTTAAAGTGGTGATGGTACGGCTCCAGAACATCAGAAGATGGTAGGTCAAGCCATATTTCAACTGCCTCTGAAATACATGTTGTTTCTTTCTGAAGCTTGTCCAGTGGATTTGCAAGTACATGTGACTGTTTCTCAAGATACACTACTTCGCGGTAAATTACCAGGTTTAATACATTTGCAACATTTGGATAAAAGTCTTGGGCGTGTTCAAGGGTGATTTCCTTTTCCCTATGATAATTTGTCACAAATGAGCTTTTAAGCCAATTCATACGTGAAAGCGTCTAAGGGCGTAGCTCATTAATGAGTCATGATCAGGTAGAGCACAGCTGTATTAGATGGAGTTTATCGAACATAAAGATTATACAATAAATATTTAGATGACTATTGATCGGGGAGCTTAAATGGAATACTAAGATGCTAATTAATTATATTAAGTGTTATTACCGCACCCCACTACTATTACAATCTAATTGGAAAGTCCCCACCTTGTTCATGTTGCCGGAGGCTGATTCTAGGAGGCGGTTAACGACGGCCGTACACACCTATCTTCCGTGGTCTTCTCTCTGGTCGGGTCGACGACAAAAGACGCCACTCCCGGTGTTACACTGGCCTATATCGGGGACGTTGTTTAATATTTTCGGCCCCGTTTACTGGCCGGTGGAGGGGATTTCTGCAACTGTCTTCGCAAGGTGTTGTTGCAATCATGCTCGTGTCCTGGTTTAATGTTTGAAGGTGTGATCGGGCAGGCCATTCCGCTAAGGCCTGATCACTTCATAACACACTGTCAGGGTGAGAGTTCCATAGTGTTTCATTTGGCACCTGTGGCATCACACAATCTTTCTCCAGAAGCCACCACGTGCTTGATGAACATTTTGAAAATAGTTTTGCACTTCCACAATATCATCCATAACTGTCTTAGGAGATACATCCTTCTCAACAAAATCTCATTATTAGTAACTACTTCAAAGATGCTGCTGTGCAAGTTTTCTTGGCATTCTTTCATTGCTGCCTCCATAATTGCTGCACACTGCTCAGGCATTTTTTTTTCTGTGATCCTGCATCATAGACTTTAAGAAGGTAACTTTCTGTCCCTGTATGGATCGTGTCGGCTAGNGTTTTTTTTTCTGTGATCCTGCATCATAGACTTTAAGAAGGTAACTTTCTGTCCCTGTATGGATCGTGTCGGCTAGAATTGGGTCATTCTTAATGCTTGACCATCCATCCAATGTAACTGCAATTTTGTACTTTTTCTACCAGATGTAGATCTATTTGTTGAGCAGCATCATTCTAACACTTCCCAACTATATATTTTGCTGATAGTGTTTTGTATCCAGGTCTTAACTTCAAGGAGATAATCCAGATATTATCAAGTTCATTAACATTGAAAGGTACATTCGCAGAACAGAAAAACATTCACTACCTTGTCAAGGTTTCTTTTTTGCTCTTCAGTTGTCTTAAGCACAGTATCACTGATTAAATGTTGCTTTCTGTTATGGATGAGGAAGTACTAGGTACTGGACTTGGACAGGCTGATGCACAAATGTTTGTGGAAGAGTATCTGCTCGATTTGGTAAAGGAAGGCTGTGCTGCTGCTAGCAGTTTGTGTTCCAGATTTTCTTCACTTTCACTNAGTATCTGCTCGATTTGGTAAAGGAAGGCTGTGCTGCTGCTAGCAGTTTGTGTTCCAGATTTTCTTCACTTTCACTCTCCTGTACCTTTCTGTAGGCGAGTTCTTATTTTTTCTGTCTTGCAACTTCAAGTGAATTCACAATGTTTAAATCTAAATTTTGAACTACCATCAATTTGTGTTACTTCTCTCCACTCATTTGCCAAATTACATCCACTCCCATGCACTTATCACATTTTTTATTTGATGTGTTACTGGAATCTCAAATATTTTAAAATGTATTTTACTATACTTTGCAAAATGTTGCTATTCACACACACCACACTTGATATATTGATTGCAAACACAATATGAGTTTTAATTTACTTACTGGACTGTAAACTTTTTCAGTTAAAAGTAAAACCACTACTCTTTCCATTCAGGCTATGACAATTCCTTGTAAGAAATTGAATTATCCATTATATAGAAACACCAAACTTTCAATACCTGTATAAACTCTTTTGAATCTTCAGTAGAAAACAGTTTGCAGGTAGCTGCCACATTACTGTGTATCCAACCAGATAACTCATGACTAGAGTCTAGAGAGGGAGATTCCCTGCACATCTACAGCCCATCCAATCAGCTTCATTTGTGTAACTGGAAAGGGGAACTCCTTAGTCTATACATCTCCTTAGCCAGTATGGTTCTTTAGCTGGGGGAATCCCCTCAGCAATGTAGAAGGGGAAATCCCCTTCTGCTTGCTGCTCAGTACAAATGACTCACTTATTTCCTGTTTATAGTAAGTCAAACTATTTACTGTGAATAAAATAAAATGTTATTAATATGTATGAATATTTTATACAGTAGCAAAAGTTGAAAAGTTTTGAAAAAACTCACTTAGTGCATTAAGTGCATTTTTTTCAAGTGGACCCACCCAAAGAAACCTGGGTCGGTTTTTTTCGGGTGAGACCACTTTGGCGAACCCTATACTGTGTACCATATAAGAAGGCCACATTCTTGACAGTTGACAATCGCCGTGTCTTTTCGTTTATGTATCCATTCGCCATCAACAGGCGTGTCAAGAATAGGCTTTGATGTGGCGAGTCAGCGCGTCCAGGAGGTGCTGCTCCGTGTGGCAATTGGTGAACTGCTTGGGTGGCGCTGCATTCGTAAACGGAGCTTGGTGGACGTGTGTAGGGTCGTTCGTAAACGCGGTACACGAAATATATGTTACTTTAAAAATTATACAGAGCTCGCGGGAAAATAAAATTATTTGTATATGCGCGTGAATACGTTATTTTAAACAACAAATCTATAATATGTTTCTGGGTGTAGTTCGGGATATGGATAACAGATGGCATGGAAGGGCATATTGCAAATGATGGTGCGCTTTTAACTCACAAGATGGCAGCACCTGGTTTGAGAGTCTGGAAACTTTGGATTTTTTCGTCACATTTGGATACGTATCGTTTTATTGTGCATCTCATTTTGAACACCTATACATTACTATTTTATCACGAAGTTTCGTTTCTAAAACTAAAAACTGCTGTTTTATGACCACGTAAAATAAAATGTATTAATTAATCTACGAACTCTTTCTTATCCGCGTATCTTCTGCTTGTGTGATGTGCTTCGGCACTGCTCTCAGAATAGCCAACGTAATATTAACTTTTGTTCGTTCGTGCATCAGCTGATACAGGATTTTGTAAATGGCAGGTTATTTGTTTTCAATATATTAAGTTGCCACTCACTGACTGTCAGAATGTGGCCTTCTTATATGAAATGAACTATAGCTATATACTTGCATGTAAGGAAGGGCACACTATTGCCACACTGTTCTGCTTCTGCAAGTTCTATGCAAAATAAAGGTAGATGGTGGAACATGCGGAAAGTGAAAAGTTGTGTGGAACACTTTGTTGTTTATATTACATTGAAAATAATTATGAACATCAATGTACGTACAGTAGTTTTTTATTATCAAACATTGCCAGATCATTTACATGCTGTTATACACAAAAAGTCCAGAGTCATCAATACAATCAAACACAACTAACATGGTGCCGCTCACTTTATCTCAAAGTGACATCATATAATTACTTTCCCTTCTCTTTTTTTCATACAGACATTCCTCAAGATAACTGCTGATTATTATACTTCAAGTGACAAGATACAACAATTCCATTTTTGACTGATAACATCTATGGAAATAACAATGGCTTACTTTCAAAATACAAGGCTATAACACGTATTACACATATCCAACACCCACCCTCCCCAACTATTAAAATAATGAGGGTGAAAAGTGTGCACGAGTCTTGATTTTATACCCCCATCTTGAAACTGTAAATGTTCCTCCACCAGTACCTGGAAAGCCATGAAATCCTTCCTCTTCTTTCCCTTTCTGAGACCTGACCAGTGTAATTTTGCAACACTTCTTGCTCATCCTGACTTAGTTGCACTACAGGGTGTGGCATGGGGAAGCTCTCATTCATGTCTGCCTCTTTACAGTTATTGACCCTCTACTGACACTGGTGAACTTTCCTGAATCTGCACTCACCTAGTTTAACTATATATACAACATTCCGTAACTACTGCCATAACACGACCTAGCACTCACTTGGCAAGGCTTTGCTATTCTGTAAATTCATCCAAACTTTCTGGTTGATCTGATAACCGTAACATTTAGTCATTGGTTCATTTTGGGTAAGCTCAGGTTTGTCTAGCATCTTGTCTCCACCGGGAGTTAACATTGACAACNTTTAGTCATTGGTTCATTTTGGGTAAGCTCAGGTTTGTCTAGCATCTTGTCTCCACCGGGAGTTAACATTGACAACAGAAGGTGCGGTGAATAGGAGAAGAGAGATACCATTGGAGAAAGACCAGTCACTGAAGAAGGTGTTCAACAATAGGCTAGCAATTTTTTGAAGTCTGCAGAGACCTCTTAGTGAGCCCATTTTATATGGGGATACATGGTGGAGAAAACATCAGTTTTATACAATGATGCTTACAAAAATGAGCCAGATTTTGTGCACAGANCTGGGGATACATGGTGGAGAAAACATCAGTTTTATACAATGATGCTTACAAAAATGAGCCAGATTTTGTGCACAGAATGGGGGGTCATTATCGCACACAGCAGTACGAGGGAAGGCAAACCTTGAAAACACCTCCAATAGACACTAGAGAATGGACTGAAAATTAGTTATCTACAGGTAACACAAAACATTCCACTCATTTAGAATACACATCATATAATATCATGTAATGCACAGAGTTCAACTGAAACAGGTCAAGGTACATCTGTCCCCTTGGGCTATGTGGTGCAGGCCAGTTTTGCCAGGAACCTTGGCTACTAACATTTTAGGTTTGCTGAAAAACTGAAGAGGACTGAATTTTTTTACATATGTTGTCATCCATACCTTTCCACCAAACACATGAATNGTTTGCTGAAAAACTGAAGAGGACTGAATTTTTTTACATATGTTGTCATCCATACCTTTCCACCAAACACATGAATAAGCCAATACGCAAGAACATAATACACCTACATGGTAATGATGTAAAATTGACAACACTTTTGGTTGGAGAACTTGAATAATTAATACCCTGTTTCCATACAACAAAATCCTCTCTTTGACAGATGACCTATCCAGGATTCCAAAGAATGGTTTAAGAACTTTGTCTGAACAATTGTTTGGCCAACCCACTTCACAATATTTTATTACCATTCACAGTAACGGGTCCTTGCACATTGCTTGGGCAACTTCAACTGAGGAGAACAAGGGTGAGGTGAGGTACAGGAATGAGTGAAGAGTGAGTGAAGAGATATGGGCGGCTCTTAACATTGAAATCTTGAGAGCCGATTATGGTGAAGCGAGGTAAATAAGGATCACTGCCGGAATGAAGAGTAGGGGGAAATGGGAGATCCCCGAGGAAACCTGCCGACCAGCGGCATTGTCCGGCACGATTCCCACATGCAAAAATCCAAAACTAACCCCGCCGGGAATCGAACCTGGTTCGCCTAGGTGGGAGGTGAGTAGTCTAACCACTACACCACCGTGACCCCTGAGGTACAGGAAGTTGCATTCTTTTACACTAACATAGTAGGTACTGGGCAATCGTGACATTGCATCTGCTTCGGGAATGTGTTGATGCTTCTTGATATGATATGACTATCTATGATATGACTTAAAACTGCTCCCACTAATGCTGAGCTATCTACATGCAACACAATCTCCTCAATTTTCCTGGAAAATCAATTACACTTTTATTGATGCCATTAAAATAATTACTGTAAATAATACTACTATGTGAAATATTATTCCGGTAATTGTTCAGAGTAGCTGCTTTTCTGAAAGAAACGTCCTAGACCCACAAAAATAGCATAAATGGGTTTTGCACAGCTTACCTTGTTAGTATTCAGGAGGGCGTAATGTTAAAATAAGTAGAATGTATTAAATAAAATAGTTAAAAGTACGAGCAGTTCGTCCGCTTTGTTTACGTCGGACGCCATGATGTTTGGTGAAGTAATGCTTTAGTAACGTGAACAAATGTGCATTGTGCCGTCACCTTATTGGCTGTGAATGTAAACATCACCAAAGGTCAGTTGCAGTTTAGATGCGAGACAGTGCGGTTCGTGGCGAGTGGTGTGTGTGGCGTACGTCCAAATCCGACCATGCGAAGGTTTGTTATTTAAAAATGGAGGGTGCACGAACTAGTGTTTCTGTGCGTAATATTCGGCTATATGGCGGGTCTTGCTTGGATGTTTTAGTAGATCATGGTGTTTTGTCGAGTGAGGTCGGTGCATGGCAGTTGAATTGGCCGAGGACAATTTAATTGTACCCGCTGCCTACCTAGGTGAGTTAATTCTTATACTTCCGGTGTGTTTTACGGTTCCTTTAAATTCCTAAAATCCTAGATTAGACTAAAATTGTACATTAGATTAAAACCCTACAATCCTAGGTTAGTTTAAAATCCAACAATCCTAGGTTAGTTTAAAAATGTAAAATAGTGATTCACTCATCATGGGGTTAGGTTCCGTTACATATTACGAAATTAGTCATACGTTAATGCCCCTACTATATTCGTGTTCTACGTAATTAGTAGAGTGGAAATATACTATTTTCCAGTTTTTTTTTTTACAGAAAAGCCGCTACTCTGAACAATTACCATTATTCCCATGTGCACTTTATATAACCTCAAAATTATTAGTGTTTATATCTGACAAAGGATGTTTTCAGATATTAATAGCAAAGTGAAAAAAAACATACACGTCATATAGTGTAAACCACATACGTTTTTATGAAACGTAAAGGCAATTTCTTGTAGGCCGTACAGACACCGCCTTTAAAATAAACATTACCCTGTTACGGATTAGGCCCGTGAAATTACAGCAAGAAAACACATTTACTTAATGCTGAAATGATTTTCTGGCACAAAACATGTGCTTTTGTTGCAAATTGCGTAGTTACAGTTCTTAACTGCGTTTAGGAACCTGTTTATAGGAGTATATTTCGTTGTATTTTGCTTGGTGGAACTATGCAACACTTGCTGGTGTTCGATGACACAATAATAACATTAAAATCCTCCCTCAAAATAACAAAATATAATAAAAATTCCAAATGCACATGTTACCCACTATGGCATTTGTATGTAAACAACAAAATCCAACATGTATACTGATGTCACAGGCACGTCAACATGGCTGCATCCTTTTTTCCCCGTGTAAAATCGCAGTCTGTTTTAGTGTGTTATTCTCAAGTCATACACACATAAATAAATAAAAGGATTACAACACAAGTCTTAAAATTTATCATACTATCACGTGGTTGGTAGTAAAAAAAATCCCTATTGTGTGACATCCTTAGGTGCTGGGGTTGACATGATTTTTTTAAATCCTCGATTTTGTAGGTTATTTACTCTGGCCTAATAACTGAAATCTTAAAAACTTACAAAGAATTCAGACTTATGGATATTAATCATAACATTGTAAGCATCGAACTGGGCAATGACGGCATTCAAATTCCTAGTACACTTCTGTTTATCTTTTCCCTCAATTAAGATGTCACCTAAGTATGCTGCTACATTCTCTAAATCCAAATAGAATGACCTTTATGAATGATTGAAAAATAATTGAGGCAGAAGTCAGGCCAAATATCAGTATATTAAATTTATAAAATCCATTTTTGGTGTTAATAGCTCCCAATGGGTTCAACTTCCACATGTAAATATGGGATTAATGTTGTTTGACAAGGGGGAATAAAGATTTATCCCTTGAACCAGTATTCTTTTTTTAATGTTATATTCCAAATTTGAGTGTTCCAGCCCGTCTACAAAAGGACTACAAAATGGTAACTTTCAACCAGTTATTTTAATTGAGCTGGCCTATTCAGCTATAATTTTCGGTGGTGGCATACCAAGCTTGCATAATTTTATGAACATTATATTGCCGTGAAAAGTACACTTACTGCCCAGAAGCCCATTCTATCATGTTCTGCCACGGCCAGTTGTAAAAACAGTAATAAAAAAATTTGTTACAATTTTCAAGGCAAAATACTGAAAGTAAAGTATTTTTATTTATTTGATTAATGCTTGCATGTTAAAGTATGTTGTATGTCACAAAATTATTTTGCTCAGCATAAGTAATAATTATGATTTTAATTAAAATTTAATGTTGGCAAGCCACCAAATGTTACTTAAGAAACTGCAATTTAATTTTTCCCATGGTCAGCAATTACCAGATTATGATTTAGTTCGGTGAAATATATTTGTATTGTGTGAACCTAATGTTTTTTTTTCTTTTCCTTGTTTTCCACTTACTATGGTTTATATAATTTTGGATTTCCGTCTACCAATGTGTTTTAATGTATTGTGTTGCAATTTGAATGTGTTTGTCACAAGAGAACTATGGTACAGTAAGGTTCAACACTGAGGATTTTATTCATAAGTATGCAAATTTGCCATGTAATTGCCTTTGGAGAGGATATTCATCAATCTGTGTCCTGTGCCAGTTATCCATTCTATCTTGAGTATTTGTTTATAATATACTAGTGATCTTTTACTTCAAATGTTGTGTAATGCGTTTTAATGTTGTATCTTGAGGCCAGGGTCGTATTTCGTGTATAATATTTCTTATCTCGAATGATACATATCCCTACCTACTATGAGATGGCTAAATACAATATTTACAAACACCAGTGCTGATGTGTGATACACTACACTTGAGTAACCACAGTTCACTACCTCTGTCCTGCAAAATTTTGTGTGTGAAAATTGCACCGCGAACACACGCATACGTAAGATAACATAATAGTCAGTTCGTAACAAAAATCACCTCTATTTTAAGAAGTGTATTTTGCAAAAACAACCAAGCTGAGTGTGACACGTCTGAATCAATACGGGGAAAAACAACATAAATAGCACATCCCTATACTCTGAAAACATTACTATCCATCATTGCTACATTTAATGTTTCTTTCATTAACAAGTTGATATCACAAAATAATATTATTATGTACAAAGATTACATCTTACCTTAATGATATCTTCAGAGGCAGGAAAACTAACTGCCAATCTCTCAACAGACCATTCCTCTCGGTCCATTTCATGCAAATATCTTATCTGTTCTTTTTCTCCCCATGTCAACAGATTAGGATTTTTTTTTTCTTTGAAATATTTTCTACCAATGTTTTTCAGATGTCTCGACTCTTTCTCATTGTGTTTTTCCCTGAAAAAAAAAAGTCAAGAGTAACACAGTAAATCTTTCAATTACATATGTTAGGCTATGAAGAACAACAAAAATTACTGATGAGATTTAATTTCTAATCCAGTATTACAAACACTTTTTTTTTACAGTTGGATTGGGAGTAATTAAAAAATATACTTTTCTGCGCAGTGTGACAAACAAAGTTAATGAAAATACTACGATGTTTCTTAACCAAATTAGTTTTAGTTGTGACTGGGCAAATTCAATGTTTGCAAGCATAACCATGATAAAATTAAAATTTACTGATACATAAAATGAGAACAATACAGTTGCACAAATATATGTAGAATTGATAAATATAGCATTCCACTAAGCTTGCTCTACTTTAAACATTTCTGCTTAGGCAATACTTATCAACTGTGTAAAATTATAAGTTATATGTAGTTTCATTTTGTAAGAAGATGAACACGGTCTTTCAGAACAACTATATTTATTCTAACACTTTAACTACAACTTATACATTCAACAAAGTACACACAACATGAACTCCATCTTGTAAGGTTACATAAGCCTTGTTTACAATCAATATATATTGAAGTAATTGATGTACTTCAACAGTTTGCATGTTTAGTTTGTGAATTTACAAAGCTTCCAATTTCTTTATTGTACCAAACAGTAAATATGTGAAAAAATAAACATTAATGTAACCTTCATACGTTCAGTAGTCTAAGGTAGAAGGAGAGTGGCTTCCAATGGACCACTGCGCCCAACTACAACAACGAGAACTCATTATAAAGTAGTACATGCACTACAATGTGCATATACCTCTCATTGTTGGCAACTACCTTTGTGATCCAGGTCAGTAAGACGTGATTAGGGCTGTAACATTCACTTTTCTGTATTGATGTTCTCAATTTGGAATGTAAGTCAGAGTCTAAATGTAACTTCAAAACTTTATTCATGAGTAATGTGTAATGACATTCAGCCTCATGAATTTTTGGATGCCAAATATTCTGGTTGAATGCTACGTCTGCCCATTGGGTGAAGTAATTTGATTGTTTTATTTTATTTCAGGCTGATTTGCTCTAATTCTGCAACCCAAAGGGTGCAATGGATCATTATCCTGGTTAGCAGGTGACAGAAATGCTGTGCTCAAAACACAGTATTTGTGGTGTCACATTATGCATTGTATCTCACAGGTTAGGAAAGATGCAGCCACATGTATGCAAGTTTTGTGTGTTTGTACGCGTTATGAATCCTTCACACTTTTATTGGTGAAATATAACATCTGAATGGATTAGCCCTTGCGTAAAGATATTTCTGGTTATGGAAATATCCTATAATTAAGTTTTCATTACAGTCAACGATGATCAATAGCGTAATACTAGGGCCTGTTTTTTTATTTTATTGCATTCATGTGATCTATTTTCCATATATAATTATACATTGAATAAGTCATATAACTTAAACATAATAAGGTTTCACAATGAACATATCTGGTTACACATATATAAAAGTCAGGTTTTGCATACAAATAATGTAAAGTTAATTTTTTTTCCCCTTCTATTACCCTCCTCTAGTCTACAAACCCCAGGAACACTTGAATTGGTTCTCTTAACAAACAATTTTGTGGTTCAAAACTTGGTAAAGATGGCAGTAATACAAATTAGCTGAGAGGTCGTCCATTTTATACTGCTACTTCTTGTGGCTGAATAAAGTTATGTTCTGCTACCTATTCTCTGTGGAAATAATCCAGTCATTTGTTGCACCAACTGGTGGTACTGTATTGAGAATCACAATACATGCTCCGCTGCCCTGCCATGTTTTACATGGGAATTGATGTTGATTAATGCACTTTTTTCTCAGTGGCTGTTGGCCTTGACACCATTGATAATAACAGCTCCACCGGTTCTTAGATTTTTGCCATTGGAGGAGTGTGTTATCCCATAATTTGAAAAATTACGTAATGCATTAATTAATAAACAAACAGGATGTTATTGTACTCATGCATGTTGGTGGCTCATACAACTACTGCCAAGTAGTTGTATGAATACACACCCTTTCGTCAGGAAACCGAAGGTGAAACGTGAATTCCGCCAGGTGCCAGACGATATGCTAATTGGTAAATGTCAAGGTATAACATCCTCTGCACAGCTGACGTGGGTAATTATTGAGAATAGGGGTTTTTATGAAGGAAACACAGCACACCCACAAAAGTAACATAAATGTGTTCTGCACAGCTTACCTTTTTAATATTGAGGAGGGCGTAATTGTAAAATAAGTAGAACATATTAAATAAAATAGTTAAACACAAGGAGTTTGGCCGCTTTGTTTACGTCGGACGCCATGTTGAATAGCCATATAATGCTGTCGGCGCAGACTTGAACTGCATTCAGTTGCTCCGACCGTTCAAAGGCTTGTGATTTAAGAGTGGAGGGCACAAGTATGAGTGCTACTGTGCGTGACAGTTGTCTATGTGGCGGGTGTTACTTGGATGTTTTAGTAGATCATGGTGTTTTATCAAGTGAGGTAAGGTGCAAGTCATGCATGACGGTAGTTGAATTTGCCAAGGACAGTGGAATTGTACCCGCCGCGTACCTAGGCGAGTTAATTCATATACGTCCAGTATGTTTTACTGTTGCTTTAAAACCCAAAAATCCTAGATTAGCATAAAATCATACTAATAATTTGAATGAGAACTATTTCTTGTGAGGCATTACCAACACACCTATTTTCTCCCTGATTTTCTGATATGATGTTTCCAAGGTTTGATTCAAATGTGTGAAGATACCTCAAACAGACTAGATATATGTATGTCACATGAAAGCCCATCAAAAGATTTTAAATGAGCCGCATTCAAGCCTTATAACATTAACAATTCTAGAGTTGCAACCTTTTTTGTAAATTAAAAACATTAACATTTTAAATTTTTTGCCATTTTCAAAACTGACTAAAAACAACTATCTACACAAAAATCTTCACAAAAAAACTATGAGTACACGCTAGAAACAGAAATTCATTGACATCTGAGAGCGTCAGGTAGAATATATATTAAAACTGCACTTATTTAACACGTATGGAAGGACTCTTTTTTTTTATATGTTGTCATTAAATACCATTTTAAACATTTATACATATAGCGGTTCACTATAGCAAACTTAATATTTGTGTTTTGATGTNCTGCACTTATTTAACACGTATGGAATGACTCTTTTTTTTTTATATGTTGTCATTAAATACCATTTTAAACATTTATACATATAGCGGTTCACTATAGCAAACTTAATATTTGTGTTTTGACTATTAACCTGTAATGTTTGTTTTGAACAAATTTTATTTTGTTTGTTTATTATTGTGTTTTTTCTCCTTGTCAAACTAGGACTTTGCATAATGTTAATTTGTAGGCCTAGGAGATCATTAATTTTAAACAGTTTATAGATAAGTTCCCCTTTCAGGAAAATATTTATTCTTTATTTGCTAAGGAAGGATTTTGAATTTGATTTAATTTTGATTTGGACCTCCCATCATAATGTTAGGGCGATAGAAGAGAGCCATCGCGAGTACGTTAAATGTGCGCAGGCTGTAGAAGTAGCCAAAAAGTGCTAGATTATTTGTTTTAGGGTCTGCAAGAACGAAGAAAATGTCCAAGGAACGCGGACATTATCATGGTCGTAAGACTTGTCTACCAAAAAACTGTTGTGTGGTACGAGCAAACGCTCCTCCTTTATTTTAGTTTGCTTTTGGAAATTTTAAAATGATTTCATTGAAGGATCTAAACCACAGAAATTTCTAATTTTCAAATTTTCATAGACACAGTGGTCTGAGAATCAAAACTAGCCGAAATACAATTAAACTTTATCAAATCAATTCATTATAAAGAGAAAAATGAACTGTTGCATAAACTTTTGCTATAAGACTAATTTGTTTTATCAGAACTTTGACATTTCTTTCACTAACACACGTCTCGTAGTTTGTCGTCCTGAGAGAAAGAGAGAGATAGCAATTTTTTTTTATTGCTCTCAGAAAATTTTCACTACAAGCATCCCATTCATAAGCAGTATAAAATACATCAGAAATCAATGCGTAATTCTGAGTATAGATAGGGTGTAATGCAATGTGTTCTAATTTCTTATGTTCTCGGCATGATGATAATTATCTTATGTTTAACCGGGGTACTTGTGTGCGCTTCATGTAGATACTGAATTCCCATATGAACTTAAGAAAAAAAAAAGGAATATGTCTTGCTGTCTATCATAATGCTTTGTCACAGTCTATCTTCGCCAGACAATCCAAAGAAAGGTAAATTTGTAAGTACTTACCTGTGATAGAGTATTGCAAATTTTGATTGAGTTCTGTTTATTCTCAAGGGTTTTATGTATGTACTCCATATTAGTAATTTGTTAATGAGCCTTTCAGCACATGTAATTTTGAGTGACATTGCTATCCCCCCAAAGAGAAAGCTAAGAACACTGTAAAAACAGTTTTCCCTATACAACATATACTTATTTTCTCAACAAATAAACCACCAACTAGACGTACACACAATATTATAAATCTGTAAGCTTTAAAAAAAAAAAAAACTTCTTGGCAAAATTAATTTTAGTTAAATAAAAGTTCCAGTCTCTTAAAAATTTAAACTGTTTGAAATTTTGCTAATGACTTTCTCAATGCAACCACCTTACAGTTTCCTTGCTTTTTGGACCTCTTTGGGAGATGCCCGTCATTGAGGATGTCTCCCCACCATCCTCCCTACCCTTATGATGGGCAGTCATGCAAAAATACTAATATCTGCGAAACTCTGTCATTATATGACCAACCACAAAGGATGATGCTGAGAGAGTTCTTTGAAATATTTTCTACCAATGTTTTTCAGATGTCTCGACTCTTTCTCATTGTGTTTTTCCCTGAAAAAAAAAAAGTCAAGAGTAACACAGTAAATCTTTCAATTACATATGTTAGGCTATGAAGAACAACAAAAATTACTGATGAGATTTAATTTCTAATCCAGTATTACAAACACTTTTTTTTTACAGTTGGATTGGGAGTAATTAAAAAATATACTTTTCTGCGCAGTGTGACAAACAAAGTTAATGAAAATACTACGATGTTTCTTAACCAAATTAGTTTTAGTTGTGACTGGGCAAATTCAATGTTTGCAAGCATAACCATGATAAAATTAAAATTTACTGATACATAAAATGAGAACAATACAGTTGCACAAATATATGTAGAATTGATAAATATAGCATTCCACTAAGCTTGCTCTACTTTAAACATTTCTGCTTAGGCAATACTTATCAACTGTGTAAAATTATAAGTTATATGTAGTTTCATTTTGTAAGAAGATGAACACGGTCTTTCAGAACAACTATATTTATTCTAACACTTTAACTACAACTTATACATTCAACAAAGTACACACAACATGAACTCCATCTTGTAAGGTTACATAAGCCTTGTTTACAATCAATATATATTGAAGTAATTGATGTACTTCAACAGTTTGCATGTTTAGTTTGTGAATTTACAAAGCTTCCAATTTCTTTATTGTACCAAACAGTAAATATGTGAAAAAATAAACATTAATGTAACCTTCATACATCCAGTAGTCTAAGGTAGAAGGAGAGTGGCTTCCAATGGGCCACTGCGCCCAACTACAACAACGAGAACTCGTTAAAAAGTAGTACATGCACTACAATGTGCATATACCTCTCATTGTTGGCAACTACCTTTGTGATCCAGGTCAGTAAGACGTGATTAGGGCTGTAATATTCACTTTTCTGTATTGATGTTCTCCATTTGGAATGTAAGTCAGAGTCTAAATGTAACTTCAAAACTTTATTCATGAGTAATGTGTAATGACATTCAGCCTNAATTTGGAATGTAAGTCAGAGTCTAAATGTAACTTCAAAACTTTATTCATGAGTAATGTGTAATGACATTCAGCCTCATGAATTTTTGGATGCCAAATATTCTGGTTGAATGCTACGTCTGCCCATTGGGTGAAGTAATTTGATTGTTTTATTTTATTTCAGGCTGATTTGCTCTAATTCTGCAACCCAAAGGGTGCAATGGATCATTATCCTGGTTAGCAGGTGACAGAAATGCTGTGCTCAAAACACAGTATTTGTGGTGTCACATTATGCATTGTATCTCACAGGTTAGGAAAGATGCAGCCACATGTATGCAAGTTTTGTGTGTTTGTNGTGGTGTCACATTATGCATTGTATCTCACAGGTTAGGAAAGATGCAGCCACATGTATGCAAGTTTTGTGTGTTTGTGCGCGTTATGAATTCTTCACACTTTTATTGGTGAAATATAACATCTGAATGGATTAGCCTTTGTGTAAAGATATTCCTGGTTATGGAAATATCCTATAATTAAGTTTTCATTACAGTCAACGATGATCAATAGCGTAATACTAGGGCCTGTTTTTTTATTTTATTGCATTCATGTGATCTATTTTCCATATATAATTATACATTGAATAAGTCATATAACTTAAACATAATAAGGTTTCACAATGAACATATCTGGTTACACATATATAAAAGTCAGGTTTTGCATACAAATAATGTAAAGTTAATTTTTTTTCCCCTTCTATTACCCTCCTCTAGTCTACAAACCCCAGGAACACTTGAATTGGTTCTCTTAACAAACAATTTTGTGGTTCAAAACTTGGTAAAGATGGCAGTAATACAAATTAGCTGAGAGGTCGTCCATTTTATACTGCTACTTCTTGTGGCTGAATAAAGTTATGTTCTGCTACCTATTCTCTGTGGAAATAATCCAGTCATTTGTTGCACCAACTGGTGGTACTGTATTGAGAATCACAATACATGCTCCGCTGCCCTGCCATGTTTTACATGGGAATTAATGTTGATTAATGCACTTTTTTCTCAGTGGATGTTGGCCTTGACACCATTGATAATAACAGCTCCACCGGTTCTTAGATTTTTGCCATTGGAGGAGTGTGTTATCC